>VZTO01012056.1:508693-553536 GCA_013400615.1 Syrrhaptes paradoxus
GCTAACGATCCCGGAGCAGGGAGAGTCCCGAAACTGCACTCACGGAACGGAGAGAACAGTCCGAGCGTCCCAGACCCAGAGCTGACCGGAGTGGGGGGGGAAAGGCCTTGGGAGAGCGACCACCTGGAGCGAGATGACCCAGAGCCAAAGAGATCCGGAACCAAAAGGGCCGATCTTCCAGAGGGTCCTCACCTATACACTGGGCATGACGGGTATGGTATGGGATAGATTATTGGCCACCCTGGGTCTCAATCCTGACCCTAAGCTCAAATCCTGGGCTGGTCACTGGGGCTGTGCTCCCTCCCAGCTTCTCCTGTTTGCAGACAGCCAGAGAAGCTGACAGACCTTGGCAGCCGCGTAAACATCACTGTTATCAGCTTTCTTCTGAGCACAAACCCAAACACAGCCTCTTGCTGGCTGTTTTGAATAAAGTTCACTCTGTCTCAGGACAGTGATTCAGCTCAGTCAGCGATCCAGCTGCACAAGCAGCCAGAGTGCGAGGACACATGTCCGCATGCAGCAAGAGCTTGGGGGGAAAACAGGAGCGTGCTTGGACAGACGCTGACTGGTATGTCTCCACAGATGATGAAAGACTGGACTGCTGCTGTGCTCTGTGTTGGGAACGGAAGCGAGCGAATGTGCAAGCGCTGCCACGTGTGTCCTCAGCAGAGGTGCTGCCGGTGGTGTGCTCCCGCAGGTGCGACTCCAGCAGAAGTGATAGGGAAGGGGGAGAATCACCCGAGCCGTAGTTCTGTACCAATCCCATCCTGTCCATTTGTCAGCTATTGCTAGGTAGCTGCCTGGTGGGAGTGGAGAAGTGGGATTTTTTTTTTTCTCACTCTTAAGACAGCTTATTGCAGATGTGCTGTCCTTGGGTGCAAATGGGGAGGATACCTCCCAGTGCTGCTCTGCTGCTGGCTGAGGGAAAGTGTGACTGCCAGTGGGGCTGTGCACCTGGTGGCCTCCGCGGATGCTGCAGCATCCGTTGCAACTGTCCCTAAGCAGCTCGGAGCAGGCTTCTCCAGTTTACAAGGGAAAGGGCTTGGTGTGCAGAAGGCCACCTGATTATGGCCGGAGAGTCGACATTAGTAAGGTTTTGCTGTGGTTTGGGGCAGAGTTCCTCAGTCTAATGCTGGTTTGCTTTTTACTGCTTCATTTTTTCACGTGGAACAAAAGAACTCAAAAAGAAGATATCATTTCCCTATTGTGTTTTGCTCTCTAAAGCAAAAGCATTGGAGGAGGTGAGAGTATTGTTTCCATTGGTAAATAATAACACAACCAGCAGGGCAGATTTTGCCCTTCTGTGTGCATCGAACCAAATTGTGCCGATAGACAGTGATTTTACTGCAAAGAACAAAAGTGTTTTGCTTTTTTAAGGAAATGTCACAGTGCAGGTATTCCTCAAGATTTTGCAAAATTCATCCCATCTCTTTCTGGCCAGCGAGAAGAGCAGCGCGGCAGGGTGCTGTCCTGCAGCTGGCGAGCGGGCAGGCGCTTCGGCTTCGGCTCTGCCCTGTCTTTGTGCCAGCGTGCAGCACAGGGGGGATTTTCCATGGCTGAACGCGTCGGAAACTCTGTCACTTCGGGGTATCGCCCACTTAAACAACATCCTCATCATTTTTCTTAGGAAATGATCTGAGACAAAATAGTGAATTATTTAGTGTACCGCTGGGAGAGGGAATTGATTCCTTGCTGTATCAGAGAGAAATAGCTGCTCTTTTGAGGCTTGATCCAAAGCCTGGAGAAGTCAATGAGAATCTTTCCATTGATTTCAATAGGCTTTAGATCATGCTCTTACTCATCAGCCGTTTCTCTTTAGTTAGAACAAAACAATGCATCCTTTCATGGCAGGTTACTCAGTTTGCTGTACCTAGGAGAAATATTTTCTGTCCCATTCTGCTGAATATAAAATCACTTCTGGCCTGCTGAAATAAGTAGGAAACAGCTTTTTAGATTTAGCCCCTATGCATTTGAAATTCTTGTAGTGTGTGCACAGCTACCTGCATATGTACATTTTAAACTCAATATATCAACTTGTGATGCTGTCTCCTTTTTTTTTTTTTTTGCAAGTAATTCTTCTTGTTTGGAATAAAAAGTTGCTTCTGATTTTTTACCTTTCTAGGCTTTCAGCCTCTTTGCTGAAAAAAGTATAGCACACTGTCATTAGTTACCAGTTCCTGTTCTGTTTCTGGAAAAGTCAAGATGCAGCACTTGTGTTGGGCAGCGCTGAAATTTCCCATTTGACACTGAGTCTGGAAGGAGTAGCAACTGCCAGGAGCTTCTCCAGAAACTTATTTTAAAAAGAGATGCAAAAATCATTTTTTAATACCTGATTCGCATCTTCTCTTTCCTCATGCCATGGGTGTTTAAACAAAACGTAGCCATGTGTGCACCAGCACCCTGCCTGGGGGGCTGGCAGCGGGGTCCAGCTCGCACCCCTCCCAGGGCGATCCTTAACGGATGGGCTTTGTAGCAAGAGATGTGCATCATAGAATTCTGTTCATTGTGTAAATCAGTGGTAAATTACAGACTTCCCATGTAACTTCCTATCAGATAGGTTTTCTTGTCATGCCCTGTTTTTCAGTAGAGCAATTTTTTCACTTTAATAATTTAATATTTTCAGTACATTTTGCTCCTTATCTTGAAGGAAGTATTTTTGGCTGTATAATTATTCAGTAATCCAGAGGGACTTCTAAACATCAGATTTATAGTAGTCCCAATAATGTTATGCAGGGAATGGGTTGTATCAAATTGTAAACATCTCGAAATGTTAAGAAATGATGAAAGCAAGATGAGGTTATCACAGCAGGGACAGGGACGGCATGTTAAAGCACCACTCCTGCGTCTGGGAGCCATCTCCACAGTCAAAGGCTGGTGAAGGGTTATGGACCCCTTAAAGAAAAAAATGGAAATATTGTTTATATTACCCCGTGATGCCTACCTATGAGTTTAAATAATTAAAGACCGATCTGGATTGAGGTTATTTTTGTTTTTAATGTGATTTAGGCAAGAGCTGAAAGAAGAGAAAGAGAGCGTGGTTTCAGAAAAATGCCACTTGATTCTCATAGCCAGAGGGTTTCTGTCAGGGAAGAGGAGAAATAATAGCTTGTGTAAAATTCTGAAATTTTAAAAATACATACAAATACCAAAATATCCACCAGAATCAATCACAGAATCGGTAACAGGAGCCCATTTAAGTCTTGGTACAAGTTCTACTGAGGGCAGTCTGATTGCTTCTGTTGATTTTGGGAAGGATGAGAGCGATCAAGATTTTGTCCAAGATTTTGCAAAAGAAACCAAGAGATTCCAGTTAGGAACCCTCCCAGATGCACAGTCACGAGGCAAGGCACAGGAGCTATCATCTCGGGAAATTCTGATAGTCGTTTTGGGGGGAATTTATCAGCTTCCTTTGTCAATGAACTTCACCCCTCAGCTAAGAGTTAGCAGAGAGCTCATTTCATATGTCAGATGGGATTTAATGCTGCAAAGGCTGGATTAGAGACTACTAGTGGGATATAAACATGTTGGTATCTTACCAGTTTGCCAACATGAAGGGAAAAGTGTTCTTGAAGCAAATGAATCATCTTTGGATAGGATAATTAATCTCTGAAAACCTAGACTTGCCAGGATGCAATTATGTAGGTGAGCAACGCAAGCAGGGTACGAACTCTTAAACAGCACATTAACACTACAGAAGGTTTAATTTTCTATGTTTTTACTTAAAATAGCCCTGAACTGAACACTTTAAAAAAAAATTCTTTAGCATTTGAGAAGATGATTGTTTCTAATCAAAACTCTGCACACTTTCTGATAACTCTCTAAATTTGGAACTTATGGACAGGAATCTTTGTGATTTTTTTTTTTTGTAGTTGCTTAAATCTGCTTTCTGTTGAAGTAGGTGATAGTTTAGCAGATCCATAAGAGAGTTTCTTTCCAAGAGCAGTTATTCCGCAGATATTTGGGTTTTTTCCCTGCCCTATTCCTGTGGAAGCCATCTCTTTCCCCTTGCTTGCTCCTCATGCATTGTGGTACAGATGAAGGAAAGCAGAAGAGCTTTAAAAACAAGCTGAAGAACGTGGTCTCACAAGCAGGCTGCCTATTCTGAGAGCTTTTTCCACCAATTAATTGTTTTTTATGAAGAGTTTTCTGTCGATGCTGGTGACTAAAATTCACAGTATTTGAGTGAACCATTCTACATGGATATATAAGCAGACTGAATTTGGAACAAAATAGATTTATTATTAATTTTGATTTATTATTTCCTTGAAATGTGAAGGTAAGAAGATTACCCAACCTAAAAATTTGGAAATGTACGTGTGTGTGTGGATAACTAGTAAGGAGTCCAACTGAATTTACTGGGAAACCTCAGGGTTGGCTGAGACTCGCTGCCACCAGCTCTGCTGAGATTTCTGCTTTGGGTAAGAGCTTGCGGGGCTGGGTAGTTCTTAAGGCTTTTGATGGCACAAAGCCAGTTCCCCAACTCATCTCCTTGTAAAATTTCTACTTCCAGAATAAAAAGTTCAGAGGTAGAGTTAAAAATCTGTCAATGATTGATATTTTTGTAAATACGGAAAAAAAACAAGGATAGTATGACTTGGAGACACATTTAGTCTCTTTTTTTTTTCCCCCCTTTATCTGTCTGTATTATAAAATGTAGTAAAAACGGTGATTAGCCCTGGCTATTTGCCTGTCCTGGCAACTATAGATAGATACTTTGTTATCCATTTGTAAGCTCAAAATATTTAATAAATGAACTTGTGTTAGGTGTTTGTGTTAGTAGTACCTACTATACATTTATAATTGGTAAGATGGAAAGCTTTCTGGGTTTTTCTTTTAACTTATATTTTTAGGAAGCGTTCCTACCTGCATATGTAGAAATTGAATTTTTTTTTGTTACCATTTTGATTTTAAAAGGAAATAGTCATTCTGACAGAAATTGTGATAGGGACACAATTACCTTTAGTTCCTTCCTTCCCATGTAGAGTTATATTTTATCAGCATGAATAGTCTCTTAAAGAGGTAAATATCTCTATAGGAGGGAGAACCATATTCATTTAATTATGTGGTTTTTTTGCTTAAGGAAATAAATTGTGTGGGGAAGGTTTAAAAAACCCCTCATTGAATAGCTATTTGATGCTTCACAATTAAAAGCTGTGATTTTACCTGTGAACAATGGTTAGAATTCTGAATCATGGTGATTGTTTTTAGAGTAATTTTTACTCAGTCATCTGTTTCCTTTTATTGTCTTCTATGCAATCATTGTCGTTAGAATCTCCAAGTAAGTAATGAGTTTGCTGAGTTGAGATGACTTGGTCTTGGAAAATATTTCATAATTACAAGTACGCTTATATCCTTCTCCCCGTCTTTGGCAAGCTCAGCTTAAAAATCTTTGTCCTTATTTGTCGATGACTAATATTCAGATTAGGTTGGGTCAACACGGCTGATTTGGACACACTGCAGTTTTCAAAAATATGACTAGGAATTTTTTGCTGCTGGAGTCCATTTCTGGAAAGAGAACTAGATCATTAGCTGGCGGGAGATGGCATAGTTACATTGAAAACAATTTTCACTAATTGATTATCTGGCTCATTCAATTTCCAATCTTGGCTCTCCCTTGGACCAGACCCAATATTATCTCTCGATATAACTCATGGTTGAATTTTACTGAAATGATATCCCTATAAAATTTTTATTTGTGCAACAGACTTAGTATTTACCTATCTACCTTATTAAAATCTAAGATAAATTGGGGCAATCCCATCCCACATTCAGGAAAGCGTCCTATTTTTGGTCTCCATGCCAACTCACTGGAGAAGTGTCTACTATTTTGTACCATCATTATGAGCACATTCTCTTGTTACAGATAATAAAACTGCTCTCCTTTCTATCGCCCTAGTCTATTCATTTAAAAAATTGTTTCATTTTTAGAGCACTAATGTTATTCTCACCAGCCTGGCAACCCTGGGATAATAGCATAAATCAGTGAATTATTATTTTTTGTTTAAGGCATTTCTAATTTTTAATTAAAAAGAAAAGTCACACTCTTGCTGATCACCTACAGGATTGTGACTCTCCATGGTTACCTGTCACTCAAAGAGATCTAGCTCTGAGGAATGCTAATTAGCACTGTTAAAGCACTGGTAATTGAACTGTGGAGACAGGCTGTGGAAGGAGGCTGTTTGCATTCAGCCCTGCTCTGCCATTTAAATGGACTAGTACAGGTGTGAAGGTATGGTGGATAAAAGTGGGGAAAAAAAGCGCTCGGGCTGTAATTTTTCATTTTGACTTCAAAGTTGTTTCCTAGAAACGAGTGCCCTTACCCAAAAAAGCATCACACATAGCAACTTCCCTGACAACCTGCCCCTAAAAAGTGCCCATCTCTGGACTCGTTGCCTGGAACAGCATCTTGCGGCGGTGGAGCTCGGGGTGCTGCCCTGGATGACCCACACCGCTCCGTGATCAGTGCTGGGGTTCCAAGCGAGAGGTTAATAATTAAGCACCAAATTTTCACCCTGTGGTTGATGACTCTTTTCCAGATATTCACCTGACTCCTGCTGCTGTGATCTTCACGTGCCCTGGAATAACGCGCCCTCCGTCACGGTATTTTACATTCTGCTTCACCTCAACAAACCTGTCTCTTGGCTCAGTAGAAGTGAAACCCAAGACTTCTATCACAAGGGCAGGTTTATTGTCTGGCACCTTCAGATGGGCTTGATTTTTCTCTAGATGTAAAATTCGGCATCCCTGGAAGATCTCGTACTTTTAAGACAAGTACCCCAGAAGTGAGTACCCACGTCGTGCTGATCTGACGTGTCTTTGTCATCTCTTGTATCGCTCACGCGATCTCCCGCTGTACAGTTTAATGTCTCAAACTCTTCTCTATGCCTTCGAGGAGTTTGACATGTGTTTAGTTTAGGAAACATGAGCAATCCCATTAACAGGTATGAAGTTGAATAGTTGCCTTTTTTCTTAGAGTGTGGTGGGACCTGCGAGTCATACATTTAGGTACTCTGAGAATAATGAACACTGATTTTAAAATGTGTCCACCAGCTAACAGATGAAATGTGGATTTTTTTTTTTTATTAGATAAGGGTGCACTCATTTTAGTACCTGCAAGATCATGAATTGATCCTTTGGTTCTGTAAAGTGAATATTTGGAGCCTATGACAGCTATCCTTTATTAAGCTGTGAATATGTGAGAGATGCTAACTTCAGCATTTCAGGATACCGATAATTTTGTGTGAAGATATGATAATGCAGAAAGCGTCCAAGTGTTATCTTCACTGATGAGTTAAACTTGAAATCCCTTTTGTCTTATATGTAACGCTCCCACCTCTTCTTGGTGGATAAAACTCTGACTCCAAATTTTAATGAGTCCAAGGACTTCATGCAGACATTTCAGTGTGTGAGACTAAGTGCTAGAAGGGTAGCATGCAAGCGCTATCTTTATGTATCTCCACCTTAGTGTTTATTTAACCAAAACTCTTCCTGTATGAGATGTTGCCAGGTTTTTTTTCTTACTGCTTTGTGCAGTATGTTATGAGGAAAAAAAAAAGGGTTAATAGTTTCATGTTCCTGAAAGATGATGATGGCAGCTGATATCTAACACTTTCCAGATCATATTATATCTGGAGAACAGTAAGGCTGACCTGGAGGACTGTGCTAGCATGTTTCCTCCTTGCTCTGTTCTTTCTAAAGGGACGCGTTGGCACGTTCACCACATTTCGTTTGTCATGGGCATTTTGCAGGACGTGTCATCTCTGTTAGCCTCCTGACCGTGGCCTGTGCTGCCTGGGTGGGGAAGGACACACGTACCTCTTCACGTGATTTACACTTTGTTATTCAAAAATACTAGGGGGAAAACTTATGTCCCACGGTGTGCACAGGAGTATGATGGCACATCACCAGCTTTTAATCTGAATCATCTCGGAGCGTTGCCTTGGGAGCACTGGCTTTTTTCACTTATTTGCGGGTTGGGTTTGGAGGGATACTGTCTCTCATTTATGTCAAGTTGTCTTCTGTTTAGCCTTCAGGTTGCCCATGACATTTTGTCTCTGAAATGCCTCACGCACGCCAGGACCCATAGGAAACACGGGCAGGGTGCAGTGTGTGGTCAGTGCAGGGCATCGCGCAGGGTCCAGACCCAAAGCGGAGGGCACCGGGCAGCCGTGCTCTTGATGGGGCCATTGCTGCATGGCGTGGTTCCCCCAGCATGGTGGGGACGTGGTTTTGATGTCAGGCCACCCCGTCCCCACTGCGGAGCTCGCCGCCCAACGTGCCTTGCGGGTGCCATGGAGAGGCAAGGGTGCTGGCTTTGCTGGAGTCTCCGGCAGCTGTGCCCACATTCCTGTGTGCTGGCAGGCACCTGAAAATAAGAAGGAATTTTGCCCCTAGCTCCCACCTGTCAGTTAGGCAAGCAAAGAAAATCAACCTCAGAAAAGGAGACTCTGACTTAGCAACCCCAAAGGAAGCCTGGAGTCATTTTGACAGTCCAGGCATCACGCAGCCCTGGAATAGATGACATTATTGATCCCGTAGATTTGAAAGCCCACTAGTTAGGGCATAGGTTGGTGCTTATGGACACCACATAAAGCCTGTACTGGGAATGGGGAGCCGTGGCAGAGGCTGGCAAAGGAGCGGGAGATGCTGTATCAGGGTCTCCAGAGGCAGGGGGGCTCCTGGGACCCAGCGCCTGGCTGGGAGCTGCTGCTGCTGCAGAGCCCATCCTGCTCCGGAGCAGTGCCACAGCACAGCTCTTTGATTCTGTTGAGTCTTTCAGGGTGGCTTTTGAGCCTCGACCAACACTGACGTATCAGCAAATAGAGTTTAAGGTCACTTAAATCAGGTAGAGGTCCTACTGCGTATCCCATTCTGCTAGCGGGCCAGCATAGTGTTGTAGGAATTATTTTTGGACATCTGGGACGGTAGTCACCAGCGCGTCGCAGGTGAAACGCCACGCTGCAACAAAGCACTTCTTTCTCTGTGGCTTCCGGGGAAGGGTATTCAAATGTGGCTTTGCTCTTCCTCACTTGTCTCTGGAGAGTTACACCTCTTAGGCTCACACAGAGGAGCTCACTTTTGAGCTCGGATAGTTTCTAAATGTGCGAATTTTTTGCAAATGTCAGGACCAGATAAGTTGAGCAGAGGAGCTGTATGTGTGCGGTGAGTGGGGTAATGTGGAACACCGGAGAAAGAGATGTTTTGCTTTATTTTAGTCAGTGTTGAGAAGAAAAACTATCTGAATTGGGAAAATTAAACAGCGACTGTATTGAATTGGCATTTCTCCTCTACTGACTTGCCAGAAAAAATATTGATCTTACCAACAAACGCAAATGCAAGAAGAACAGTGACTTAGCTCGTGTCACTCACCATGTGAAGAACAGAGATGAGACCCTGGTCCCTGTGTCCCGTTCATTAGCCCAAGCTGCCTGACACAGTTAACAGAGACACAGATAATCAGAGAAAGAAAAAAATCTGATTCTGTATTATTTGTATCTGCCTGGTCTTTTCCAGGGCATAAAAGCTTTTCACTTCTAAGAAGTTGTCTGCAAAATAATATTTCCTCGTGCAATTATGCCAGTATAGTAATTATATGGCATTCAAAGCAATTTAATCTGAACTGCAAGTAAGTGCTTTAGGACTAGGGAGTCGCATCACTGTGAACAGAGGTTTAGGGCTCCCTTACAGCGGTGTAATTGCCTCTGTAAATCTCACCTGTGTTGACAAGCCCTTACACAAGCAGAGCAGTAACCATTTCCCATCAGCGGACACGTTTCAGAGCCCTGACTTGCCCCCAGTGCCAGGGACACTGAGGTGTGGATTTCTGGGGCAGTGGTACATGCAGACCCGCTCGAGGCAGCACGTGGCTGGATTTCATACCTGCTGGGTGGTGTGTGGGTGCATCGTTCTATGGATCAGGCCAAGAAAATGCATGAAATATGCTCTGCAAGAAAATCTAGTACAAAGGCACAGCTGGTTTTGAACTAGCAGCAATTTTTTTCAGTACTTTTTATACCAGACTACCCTCTTTCTGAGTAAAGGTTGTTGGAAAGGGTTGGAGATGAGCTGGGTTTGACTGTCTGTACGGGCTGTGCTTAGCTGCCCTGTGCAGCGATACGGCACCGGTACGGCCCAAGCGTCTGTATCGCATCCTGCTGACACCTGCCAGGCTCCGGAGAGGCGTGTGCCTCCGTGTTTGCAGGGTTATTGCCTTACCCAGCCTGATGCAATTCATCATCTTCGTCTGAGTCTGCTCCAGCAGTGAGAAGGAAAGCACAATATATAGAGCTATCGTGTCCCTTCAGACAGGGCTTTTTGGGGTCTTCATGTGCTGACGGCGTTGGGTAGATGTTCCCTGGTGGATGATTTTGCTGGAGGCTGCCAGGCAGTAGGAGTTGATCTTGACGTTGGAGGATGGCACGCTGCAGCAGGGGTGCTGCTCGCCATCGACATGCTGTGCCAGCTGCCCGTGCTCTGCTGGCAGCGGGGTGCCAGCCCCCACCACCTGCTTTGCTGTCCCCCGGGAGCTCCCCTACATCTTATCCCCTGCCAAAGTCAGCAGGTGGAAATGCATGACTTTGGCTGGACCATGCACAGCTTCCCTGCGCTAGGATATTTGCATTTCCTTCTTCATTCGGTGCAGCTCTCGCCACATCACCTTTAATACTGAAAAATTTCGCCGTTTGATTTGAATATCACATTTCCTCTTCTGATGGTTAAACCATTCCTAAAATAGACTTGGAAACCAATTTGCAGTTTTGTCTCTGGAGCTCTCACACGGGTAGTGGGACAGGGGCCTTTGTGTCAAAGAAACCTGCAGCACCAGGCTCGAATAAAAAAATGATAATAAAACACTTTTAAGAATGCATTTCACAGTTTACCCTTCGTGTGAATTGCTTCTTACACTGTGAACTTTTTGGACTGTAGGGCTGAGAATTTTCCTTCCCGTCTGTCCTGGGTTACAACCAATGAAGTTCTCAGAGCAGAGATGGCAAAGCTGCTGTTCCAGACTCCAGAGAGCGTGAAAATGGAGCTCTAATGAGGACGTCTGTCCTGTGACAGCTTTCCCAGCAAAACAGCAAACTGGCTGCACTCTCCTCCAGCACTAGAAACCCTCGGGGGATTCTAATGTGGCGTGTACTCACTTCCTGATTAACCATACCTGCTGAAAAAACTTTTTTGTTCTCAGGATCGTATGAATCGCTCCAGTCTGAAGGATTACATTACAGAGCGGTTCATGAGTATGGCATTTCCTGGAACCTATTTAAAGAAATATGGTGCAAGTGCATATATTGGCATACAGTCCTGTAAATGAAATATTACCAAACCCAGAAACAACCCACACACGCAAAAAAAAAAGTCCAAACCATTAAGGGTCTGTGAAGCATCTGAAACTTTGTGGGGACGATGTCATAAAGTGCATTTTGTTGGTATAATACTTTCAGCTTGCTTCTGCAATCCAAGTTCAGGTTGCCGTTACGCAGCTGCACGTTTTCCTGGTTAATGCTGACGTTAGCTCGATGCTGCATTTGGGGAGCTAGGTGCATCTTTACAGTGAAATGCATCCTTCAGACAGGTTATCACCGCTCTGTGGGCGCGCGGTCTGAAGATGTCCCTGACCTCACCCGGCTGTGGCACTCGCCTGTGGCAGAGCTCCTGCGGTTTTGTGAATATGCTTCAAACCTCTGGCTGCTCCACAGGCCCCGTGCACTCCCAAGATTATTTATTATTATTATTATTTTAAATAATTATTATTATTTCAGTAGCAGATGGATAGGAAGGCTGCCGAGGCTGGTGGGGTTTGTTCCCATCACCTTGTGCAGTGCAGGCAGGACTGTATCTGTGCCGGGTGACTTGTCCCTCCCCTGGCTGCAGGCATTCTGCAGGAGAAGGTCCAGAGCAGCGCGGGCGGCTGCAGCAGTGGGGCGTGGGTCGGAGGGGCCCTGCAGGGACCGTGCTTTTCAGGGAACGCAGGACGGAGAACTTAAAGCAGAACTTCTTCAGACTTCAGCTACAGGTCAAAATATGAAAGTAAGCTCTTGAGAAAAGGTCTGGAGTGCAAAAAGCTGTTCACAAAGACACGTTCTTGGTGACTTGGTGAGTGAACCGAAGAGAGGTGTGGGTTTGGTGTAAAAGCCGTGTTGCTGATCACCAGAGATAGTGGCTAAATTGCAATACGTATCCGATTAATTGGGCTTTGTTTTCTTCATGTGATGAAAGATGATGAAGGGAATGGAGCACCTCCCTTATGAGGAAAGGCTGAGGGAGCTGGGTCTCTTCAGCTTGGAAAAGAGGAGACTGAGGGGTGACCTAATGAATGTTTATAAATATGTGAAGGGTGAGTGTCAGGAGGATGGAGCCAGGCTCTTCTCTGTGACATCCAGTGATAGGACAAGGGGCAATGGGTTCAAGCTGGAACACAGGAGGTTCCACTTGAACATGAGAAAAAACTTCTTTCCAGTGAGGGTGACAGAGCACTGGAACAGGCTGCCCAGAGAGGTGGTGGAGTCTCCTTCTCTGGAGACATTCAAAGCCCGCCTGGATGCGTTCCTGTGGGATCTGATCTGGGTGTTCCTGCTCCGGCAGGGGGATTGGACTGGATGAGCTTTCGAGGTCCCTTCCAATCCCTAACATTCTGGGATTCTGTGAAATGTTAATGAAAATTCCCATGTACCACGTTTACGTTTGTCAGAGGAAATTCTCCCTGCATTGCTTGGCTCCCCTGCCAAGGGCTGAGCACAGTGCTTGCAGTTAGTGCTGCTGCAGCCATTGCTACTCCCCAATAGCACAGACGGTGTCTGAACAACAACCAGCTGCAGGTGCACAGAAAACAGGAAATATCAGCAGTTATGGAAACCATAGGCTGGTGCTAACGTTGTGTCATTGTGTGGTAAGGGAGGTGGGGGGACGGGGATGGCAGAAGGGGGTGCCAGCCTCCTGCTCCCCTGTAGGAAGGAGTGGCTGTGCGGGGGCAGCGAGTCAGCAAGCTCTGGGTGGCTTCAAGTTGTGCTTTGGTTGCTAGCTTCAACATACCCTTTCTGGCTAAGGAAAATTCCTAATAATGTCCTACTAATACGCTGTGGCAGAAATAATGTTAATTTTCCTAAGCCACCTTGAAGAGAATAATTTTCTCCTGGTTTTAGAAAGATTTTATCCAACTTGAAGCTGGGAGAAAACGGCATGGAGAGAAGTTTATAGGGAAACAATCCCATAGTGATAACAAGTGTGAATGAATTATGCAAATCTGTTAATGTTGTTGCTGGCCACTTTCTCCTTCTCCTTGCTGTTGAGTTGTGTAATGTCAACTCCCTTTTTTTGTTTGACTGAACACAACAGTGGTCGGGGGTTGCTGTATTTCAGACTGATTGCCAGGCAGGTGGGTGGCTCTTGTTTCTAACTCACTCTTCTGTTATAAGCAGGCAGAGGAGATGAGTTTGGTGAAGACATTGTGAATGGCCTGCAGACACTTGGGCACCAATTAAGGATTATTTCTCGCACTGGTGGGGGTTAGAGGCCTCAGGTTTTAATTAAGACCCCACAGTCATGGATAGTGTCTTGCTGTTGCGTGGGCACAGCCCTGTATCCGTGGAGAGCATCAGTGGTATGGAGGAACCTCCTTGCCAGCTCAGAGGTTTGGCAGTGGGACGTTGGTAACAGGACTATGCTAATTGTTTACAAGCTTTCCTGCCCTTGTGTTTTTAATCTAAATAAATGACAAGGAGAAACAGAAGAAGGGCTTCATTGTACCTGGAGCCCTTTGGCAAATGGGCCACAGAGAGCCTGCCCGTGAATGCACTTAGTTCTCTAGTTTGAAGTAATTACTATTGTCATTTTACAGGCAGGAGATGGAAAAATGAAGTAAAAAAAAAAACAAGATGAAAATTACAGTGTCTCTGACAGAGCTGAGAGCTGACTGCAAGATTTCTGAGCTGGGTACCGACCCGAGGGGTGGTCTGAAGAGGTGGCAGCTGCGCACCAGCGGGGAGAGGCATGCAGAGCTGTCAGGTGAGCAGCATCCGTCATCCCACGTGTTACTGCATCAAAAGTAGCAAGGCACTTCCCAAACCTACAGCCAGCCTGAAACATCACTTCCCAGAAGTAAGTATTTCTTGTGTGCTCTAATGAAGCAATAAGTTGCTATAACTGGATTTTGAGCTTATTTACCAAGACTTTGAAATGTTGCTGTTCTCTCTTGCACAAGCATTTAAACGATTCCCATCACAAATCTGGGAGAGACCATGTCAAGGTTTAAATTTTTTCATCTGACTCAGAGCAGGGGTTTGAGCAAAGGTGTCTCCGTGTCAGCCTGGGAGGATACAGTCGCTATGAGACTGCCACAGACTGACTGATTGCTTCAGTCTTCCCTGCTCAGGCTCTTTCCCTCTCTGTGGAAAACTGAACTCTTCCCTGGTGCTAGGGCTGCAGCTGACCTTGAGTCTCTCAGGTGAAAATCCTAAATTTTTCATTGCCATCTTCCCAGCCAAAAAATGTTTTACCGGTCTGTGTAAGCTGGAAGACTGTCCTGAGGAAAAGATGCTCAGGTGCAGAGAGACCTGCCACAGTGAGTTGGGCCCAGGGGTGATAGGGGGGTGTGGGTCCCTCCCATCCCTCAGGAGATGGGTGTAATTACCAAGTTAGCAGTATTATTATTATCGATTTATAGCGAGCAGTTATTTTCCTTTTCTTATGGACCACTTGGAAGTGAACTACGCTACTGCAGCAGGACAGGCAGGAGTTATGCTCCCGGGCAGAGAGAAAGAGCAAAATAAGGTTGGACTCAAGGCAATCCTGTTGTTGTTTTCCAGTCTGGGTTTCAGACCCAAAAACAGGCTGAAAAGTGAGTGTGCAGCCTGGCGTGAAGTTGCATGGCCCATGGTTTTTAGAAGGGCTGGGACTGATTTTTCAGGTTTCCCCCGTGTGTTGGTACAGGTGGCGAGACCCCCACAGGGACTGGCTCCCCTGTGCCTCCGGCAGGTCTCGTGGGGAAGGCTGGAATATCTGCGCCTCGAGGATGATTGAATTCCTTGGATCTGCACTGTCATTTAACCTCCATTGTTCTGCCTTTTCCCTACGAATATGGCTTCTGACAGTATGTTCGCTGCCTTCTCAGTCCAGCTCGCTTGTGCCTTGCTCTAGGGACAGGTGACATCAAGCCCTTCTTGCTCAACGAGCGAGGCCCCTCGTGCTGCCGTTACAGAGGTCTGGCTGAATGCAAAACCCAAGCTGGTATTGCTCATACTTAATCAGTTGTGTCACTGCCAGCGGTATTGGTAATTCCTGAGTTGTGTCTGATAGGCAGTCTGGGAAAATAATAAGGAATGGCCAGGAAGAAAAATCACTTTGCAACAACCAGATGTGCAGAGCCTGAGATGGGCAAAAAATTTACAGCACCTCCTCCTTGGGCCTGAGATGAGTCCATGCAGTGCAAGGCAAGCTCATCTTTTACTGTTGCGCTGCTTCCCTCTCTAAATTTTACATGTCAGAGTTTTCACTTTTGTGCTGTGGTTGAAACCATTGATTGAACTTTATCTTCTGTTGGCAAAACTTCCGTGCTTCGCGTGGTAGGACTGTTGCTTCTCAGAGCAATACCTCTGTTACTGCAGATTTTAATTACCGCTCGTTGAGAACAAGATAAATGGAGCCTGAAGTCCATAGCATTGGAATTATCCACAGACAACCTGACTGCGCCTGTTACTGTGCTTAGGTGATGTCAGCATCAGACTATTTACTTAACCTACAGCTGTCACTGATGTGATTTATGCTGCTGAAGAAGATTTGGGGAGAAATTCTAACACGCCGCAAAAGAAAGGAACCTTTAAGGAACAGATGGACAGGCAGGATTTTCACACTCGCTGTTCAGATACGAGAGCATGGAGAGCCCGTATTTAAGGCAGCAGATTTTTTGCTGGGGGTGAACACATCCTGCACATCCCTTGGCACGCGTGCAGGAACACGCCTTCTCTCTGCGAAGCCCTGCGGGAGCCCAGTGGGCGTGAAGAGGTGCCGGTGGGTACCAGCTCCACGCCTGCCAAAATAGTTATCCTCCCAGCGCAGATTAGGATGAGCGCGGCTGGGCCAGGAGCAAAGTAAACACCCAGACAAGCCGAGCTGCTCCTTTGAGCAGAGCTTGCCCCTTGGCAAGCACAGGCTGCCGGCAGCGAGTCCCTCCTGCAGAGCCGCTGGCTCTCACCCCGCTCCCCCGGGGATGCAGGGCGCTGGTGCGGGAGAGGCTGAGGCTCCCTCTGTCAGTCTTTGCGTCCCAAGGAGAAATTATGCTATTTGGGTAGGAGGAAAAAAAGTCCATAATCCATCTCTGCCTGTCTGCTCTCAACCTGAAAGTTGCCAGCAGCCTGTAGTTAGCTGGCTGGACCCAGGGACCCCTGCGTGCATTTGTACACGTGCAGCGGTGTCAGAGCTGGAGGGGTTTCGCCCGTGGAGCAGGAGCCCCAGGCCAGGCTCTCCAAACGCTGGCTGACCTCTGGGGCTGGGTCTGCACCCCGCCTGCCCGCTGTCCTCCGAGCTCCGGGGGCTGCTTCTGGGCCCCCTTCCAGCCCAGGGCAGGGCCCCTCTGGAGGTGTCCTTCTTCAGAGCAAGGGGAGGACAGAGGAAAAGGCAGGTTTGGTTTTCTTTTCTTTTTTTTTTTTTAATAAAATCTCAGAGGAGGTCATGAGACAATGTAGGTCAGTGGCAGGGCAAGGCTGGGAACATTTTGGGGAGAGCTGCTGTTTGTGCACCAGGGTGTAACACAGCATGCTCCACAGCCCATTTTATTTTTGGAGGGGTGGAATGGGGGAAAGATACGCCCTCTGAATTTAATGCCTGATTTATGTGTGTCAAGTTGGGTGTATGCTTTTTTTCCTCTTTTTTTTTCCTTTCTTTGGGAATAAATTCATGCTGCTTGCTGTCCGCCACCCCGTTTGATGAATTCATGGTGCCATCTACTGGTGAGGGGTGGAATTACACTGAGTTCTAGTCGGGGGGTGTGCATGCTAAACTATTTCAAAATAAAATTTAATGATGTAATTAAACAACAGTTTAAACATAAATACTTGTGGTTTTTCTTCACCAGAAGAGCTCAGAGCACCTCTGCATCACCCTGACTACTTTGGGCTATGTGCCTGTCTCTGCAGGAAGCTGGATAAGAGCGATGCTTTTGAAAGCTCACCCCAAATGCTCAGCAAATCCCCAAGGATTTCTCCTTCCCCCTGTGTTCAGAGCATTTGTGCACCTCTGACACTGCTCTGCCCCTCAATATGAGAAATAGTTTTCAAAAACATTTTGAGTTTTTTTTTTTGAAAACTGGAAGATTATGTGTTTTTTTTCTTTTTAAAAAAATAGTGGGAACCAAAACCAGCAGATCAAAACATTATGTTTTGAGTTTGTTTGTGAAGCAGAGAAATTGTTTCCCCCTTTAGCTGGAATCAGCAATGTTACACAATCCCATTGCACAGCCAAATCTGCATTTTGAAAAAAAAACTAGACAAACTACCAGTGAGAGGGGGAAAATTGATCTCAGCTGTCTTTATGGACAACAAACTTCTGCTTTTCAGATTTCAAAAAGCCCCAAATGTTTTGCTTAGAAAATAAATAAATAATTTTGTAAGTAATTTGCTTTTTCTACTGATAGTACACGAACACGAAAGAGCTTTGCTCCTGTAGATCTCTATCCCGGCTTTAACTACCATCCTAAGCTATTATTGTCTCTTCTGTGCTGACTGCTCCTTCTCTCCTGAACTATCTATTTCTCCCGAAGCATCCTCCTCTTCAGGAGTCTATTTCCCATCCCTGGGCAGATGCACAGTGGCACCAACCCAAGAACCTGGTAGTCGACCTGGAAAACAATACGGGGCTAGAGTTAGAGCTCCTGGACATCTTCATCCACAGGGGGCTTTTGCCTTTTGAAGGACTCTCTGAGGAGTGAGCAACAGAAAATGTGTGGGGAAAAATACAAGTAAGTAGAAACATATTTTTAAAAAATATATGAGTACTTCACTGAATGCAAAACAGCCAAGAGGCTTAATTGAGATACATTGGCTTTGCTTCTGAAATACCTACTTCTTTTTCTTTTAGAAGAAAATGCAAAATGTACCCCAAATGGCAAACAATTTCCATGTACACCTTTACAGTACAGCGCGTTTTCTGTCCTTTTTCTGTAAGCAATGTGATCGCTTGCCTGTGTTCCTAAGGTTAATAGAGAAAATAGATAAGAGCTAACAGTGTTCCGTGTAGCGGTGCTTTGGGGAATACTGCCAATATCGAGGTAATTGGGAAGTCTGTAAGGGGGGGTTGTCACCGGAGAGGAGTTAATGTAAGATTAGAAAAGCTGAGCTGCAGATCTCGGGAATACTTGATGAAGGTCAGAACTAGAGGCCAGTGGATCACTTTCTCTTGAAATACTTTATCAAATAAAGAAAGAGGGCAGAACTAGAGCAGTGCCCATTATTTCTGGCATCTAATTATTGTAGAGATATTCTTATTTTAAGAAGATTAGCCAGCAGTAATGGCAAAGCAGTAGACCCTTCCCTTCTTTGTATGTCTGACAGATGAGTCTGCCCACCAGCAGAGCAGTGGCAGGCTTGGAGATGGGCACGAGAGGTGATAGAGGGGTGAAGAAATATCTTTGGTGGTTTCCTCCTCTCCCTGCACAATTAGGTTCAGCTTTGCAGAAGCTGTTAATGGCAGGTGGTGGGAAGCATCTACAAGTTAAAAACTGTCTCAAATCAAGCTATAAATGGGCAGCCAGTATTTATATGAAGGTTTGGAATTTGGAGGGTCATTATTTTTAATCCAGGTCAGACCTGTTAAATTAAAGTCTTTCACTAAAAACAATGCAAATGGGATTTTTTTTTTTTTTTTTGGTTTATAAAGTGCTTTTTTAAATCCTACCCCAGGGATAAACACAAGGAATATTCTTGCTTTCTACCAAATGGAGGTGGGACGGGTTACCTGGTAGAATTACCTACTGCTGCTCAATTTAGAAAAGGGTAATGTCCTAGTTCAGCCTGCCCCGCTTTACGGTCTAACAAACACTTTGTTCAAGTCGTAAGTGATTTGGTACAGCTGTGTCGATGTAAGCAGGCTGTAAACAGTTCTTGCATGATACTTCAGGACAGTCAGACTGACACACGCGGGCAACGCTCTGAATGTGTTCATCGGTGCCCACGCGTGCAGCGGAGCTGCGAACCGGCTCGGGGCAGGGATCGCTGCTCCTCAGTTTGTGTAGGGCTTGGTGCAACAGAACCACAGGCTGTTGTTTAATAATAATGATTTGTGTTTGGTAACTCCTGGGCAGCACAGCCATGGACCAGGACAGCAGCGAGGGTGGGACTCGGGGCTGTGCTTGGGGGCAGGATGGTTCCCACCTACAGGAGTTTGTAGCACAGTGTGACAGCAGATGGAGAGGGACGTGAGAAAACAAAGAAATTATTGAGGTGTTATTGGGTGTTATGGTAGTCAGTAGGCTCATAACGATTTGTTTTATGATTGTCATGCTCTTTTGGCAGGATTTGTGGCAAAATAAAGCTGCTTATGAGAAGTGTGGAGGAGGAAAATGAAGCGATGCTGCGTGTGTCTGCGAGCAAGTCCCGTTAGAGAAGGAGAAAGCATAAAGACACCAATTTGAAAAAGCAGTTAGAGGATAATGGAAGCTGGATACATAAAGTAAGTAGAAATTAAGGAGGTTATTGTGGGAATAAATTAGGATGCACATTAGAAGTAAAGAAAAACAGGTTATGTTTTGAATGAGAGAAAATATCAGCCCCATGAAAGTGAGAGGCGAGGAAAGTTTTGAGGTCTCAAGGTTTTGGCTTTTTCATTCTTCACGATGGCAATAGTGGCTACAAGAAGGAGACTAACCAACAAACTCATTACGTTAGCATCTGCACTCCTTGGTGTGGTAGGGATGTTTTATTTGAGCAAGGATCCTGTGAAAGGGAGATGAATGAAGTATCTAGAATTACGAAGAGACAACAGCAGTGTCTTCTTCTGAAAACAGACCTTCTCTGCCTCGTTTGTGTTAGACCAAATCCACAAAAAACAGGGGCACCAATGGCTGGTGAAAGCCACTGCAGCGCAGAGGAGCTGGATATTGCACCTCTAGCAATTTCCTTAGGGCGTTAGCCTGAAGTTTTAAGTCAAAACTGCACCTCTTGCAAACCTCTGTTGTTGGAGCATACTTCCGTTGGTGTATAGGTCTCTGTTGAAATTGTTCTTTCACTTTCCAGCTCTTTCATAGACGTGCTGAAGTCTGAACTCTAGTAATAGCCTAAAAGGTCAGCAAATGCTTGTGCATACACTACTGATATTTTTCCTGTGCAAACATTTGTACCTGCTGCAGTGCCAGTTCATGGGCTGACTTCTGAACTTGGTCAGAGGCTGTTGGACTCCAGCCTCACAAGAGCAGCTGAGCAGAAGCAAGGCAGTGAAACACAGACTCAGACACACTTGTTGTGTTATATGCACCTTCCGACTGATCTTCACCTCTCGTGGACCTGACGTTTACAAGGCAAAAGAATAGTTAAAAGAGTTGGAACAAGTCGCAGGGGGGTGGGGAGAAAGGCTCATTAAACTTTCTGCCTGCATCTCAAGTACAAACAGCATAGTGCAGGGTTTTTTTTTAACACTTTGAATTTTAATTGCATGCTGCCTTAACTATTACTCATTTAATCTTATCTTTTTCCACCTGGTGTTAGAGAATTAATCCCAAGTTGAATTGAAAAGCTGTACAAGACTGTGAGGAATGCTGGAGTCCGTGTTTGTGTGTAGGATACGAGTTTGCTCACCATTTCAAGGAGGGGAAAGATATTTTATTCTGAAGCACATCAGGGACTTGATTTTCCCATCCACAAAGCAATTAATAATGTATTAGTGTATATGACTGCATTCAGTGTTTGCTGACAAGTCCACATGCTTCTCTGTGGAACATATTTTCTTCTGAATATGACATCTTTCTTAACCACCAAAGAGTATAAATATTGGTCTTAGTGCTTAAACAAGTCCCATCTCAAAGGAGTGAATCACATCTTTAAAGCAGCATGCTGTGCTGTGGAATTACTGAATTTTGCACAGATCAAAGCTGTGACAAATTTTCATGTTGCATTGGACGTGGCCGTATCCATTTGTTGGGCTGATTGAAAAACTTTTCATGGAAAGTTTTCTCAGAAAATGCCAATTTTACTGAGCCACACTCCTGCTTTGAAATTCTCTTTAATACTCCGGTGTGCTCTGCAGCCCATTTCGTTGACAGCAGGCTCCACACGGACCCAGCACAAACTGGGACCCTGCACCTCGTCTTTATTCTTGTGACTTGCTAATCTAGCAATTCCCTCCGTCACAAGGTGTTCTTACCGACTCTGGTTTCAGGTACACGAAATCATAGCAGCAGCAGAGCAGAAGTGCTCGGACAGTATGGAACAACACGGTAGGGTAAGTGCCAGCGGTGTGTGCTGATGCAGGGCTCGGAAACGTTCACAGAGCTGAGCTGGTTGCTGATCTGTTGGTATCGTCTGTTCTTCCCAGCAACTGACAACCACGTCGAAGATGCTTCTGCCACAACATCTTCTACATAACCAAAAGCATGGAAGGAGTTTTCCCAGGAAACTCCTATTGCTTTGGAGAGCAAATCCAAAGAGGTCAGCTCTAAAAGCCTTTGTGGTGAATATGAGCTGTTTTCAGCAGTGATTAAATGGAAACTGATGGATCGTCCAGGCTTGAGTTTGACACAAACAGGTAGGAAAACAGGTTTTGGTTATTTTTAGGTGAATAGAGAAATATGTAGATAAATAGTTATGGTCAAAAACTGAAACTGAATTGCTAATGAAAATTATTTTAACTTTTTAAATATAAAGGATACAAACTGGATGTATTTGTGTGCGTGTACATCTGTATCTGTAAGTAAAATCATGTATGTTAGGATTGGGAGTACTTATGGAAATGCGTGAAAGTTCTGCAGACACTCTACCTTAGAGTAAATTATTGTTTTAATGTCACTTTTGTGAGTGACTCCAAATGGGTTCTAAGAAATTATATGGAAGAGCAATTGTTTTTTTAAAAAAGGAGAAAAGTGCTGGATGCTAATGTACTTACTGTGGAGCCGAATGGAAAAGCCATTAGGGAAACTGTGCTGAACAGGTTTAGCAGCCTGTGCCGCCAGAAACATTTCCCGCAGAACAGGCAGATAGGGCAGTTAAGCATTAATAGGAAACAATGGTGTTTTTTTCCTTGAAACTAATGTTAGAATATATATTGTTAAGAAGTGTTAATCTGATGTAAGGCACAATTATTTCATTCATTAAACATCCTTCACTACTGCTAACAGCTGGGAAACCACAAGAAAGATGTAAAATACATCCTCCTCATGCATGGGGAGGCAGGGCTACAGGTTATAAGGCAGCTCCTGAGGTTAGTGAAGGGTCCCAGTGTATGTTCCCGGGATGGCAGAACAGCGGTGCCAGTGCGAGGCAAAGGGCAGCCGCCGGGTGCAGAGTCGTGCAGCAAAATTCACGGCAGGTGGGATTTCCAGCACCCGCAGTGCCCTGGCAGCCTGTTCCTTGCTCACTTCTCCTCTCTGAGCTGCCACCACACTTTACCTTTTCTTAATTTTAAGCACAGGTATGAATTTTCCCTCTGCCAGCAATGGGATTGCTCATGTACGTGCACTGTTTCCCACAAGTAAGTCTGAATGGAATGAGGAGAGCCACCAAAAGCGAGGTTTCTGTTCCAAAGTGGTTGAGTCACCGTCCCTGGAGGTATTTAAGACTGTAGAGGTGGCACTTAGGGACCTGGTTTAGTGGTGCACTTGGCAGTGTTAGGCTAAGAGTTGGGCTTGGTGATCTTAAAGGTCTCCTCCAGCCTGAATGATTCTAGGATTCTATGCAAGATGGTTAAATTACATTTGTTATACTTGTATTTTTATCTGTTTGTTTTTCTGTAGTAAATCAGTGCCATGGGATTGTAAAATAATTATTTACATGCAATATATAGAGGAGGTTATACAAATGAGGTTATATTGACATTGCTGATCAGGTTTATATTGATATCTATGCTATTTGGTTCGTTACAAGTGAATTGAATTATAAATACTATGTTTCTTGAGGCAAAGTCTATTTAATAACAAGTGTTGAGGTCACTTTTCTGGCATGATATTTCATGGAAAGCCTGTTTTAACCAAACTAGCAGTTTTTGGAGCACACCTCTCCTCAAAATTTCTGTATTTCAAAAAGCGATATGGAAATTTGGTAGTGTGCTGGAGTCTGATGTGCCTGCAAATAAATCAGACATCTGGGGCAAGAGGGACTTTGCGAAATCACCCCGGGTCAGGTAATTCAGCTGTGGCATGTCTTTCATAAAAGCAACAAGGAATCTCAGGAAGTTAATAAGCTTGCAAGTCATCAGATTTTCCACATGCAGTCATGTCCTGTAAGTGCAATAGAGTGTAGTAATAGTTCTCTGATGTAACATTTTCCAAGTGTTTTGTAGTAACACTGGTTGGGTCATGTACTTCTAACAAGCATTAACATTCCTCGGGGAAGACTCAGGGTTTGAAGTGCCTTATACAATCGTAAAACGTGGAATAATCAAACCTGTGAGAGCCAGGCCACTGTGAACCTGGCAGGAATACATGACACTTGTGCACTGTGTCACGGGCGTTTCCTCTGTTTCTGTGATGAACTGGAGAAAATTATTTTGAAGTATATGCGTTGTGTATGTGAAGCAGAAGATAACTTCACGGAACATTCAATTTTCCTACTTAATCAACATGTGTCTATGGGAGGTTCCTAGAGCAGAAAATTGCTGCTGTCACCCCCAAAATCTTTGCCAGCTATCCCTTCATCCCCCAACATTTATTTTCACTAGCACTTGGCTCCCCATTCAGTTGCTGGACCGTCAGGGGATGTTCTTTGCCCCAGGGTACGGAGAAGGTGACGATGAGATGCCACACAGGTATGATTCTGACCGGTCGGTCTTTTGGTGAGGACATCCTACAGCAGGGACCTGACAGGTGCCTGGGACTGAAGAACAATTGTGTCTCGACAACATTTGATTAGTCTGCACACTGTTATTTTGAGAAAAACCAAATCCATAGTTGAAGGATGCGGCACTGTCTCATACAATCTTAGTTTCGGGAAATTCCAGCTGAAGGTCAAGTCTTCCCGTTAAGTGGACCATCGGGGCAAGGTTCATTCTTTCTTTTTAAAGCACTGTCACTATTTTGCAATAGCGATGTCTTTTATTGATGACAGAATAACCTGCCTGTCAATATAGCTAATGGCCAATGCCACTGTGAATGTTGGAAGGCATTCCTTCGTAGCCTAAAATGATGTTTGTGTTTCATCCCTAGACTCTGTCTGAAGTCTCACCCTGCCTAGATATGTGCCCAAATTTCGACATAGGCTTTTGCTGCATGGATGCTCAATAAATTCAGCCCAAACCGTGTCGTGAGTTGTATAAAGCAGTGCTTGCACTTTCCACTGCTCTGACCTTTTCCGCTACTTTATAATCAGTGGATTTAGCAGTTGTCGTGTAACACAGCCCTTCTTTTCCAGAAGCAAACCCCTTGTCAACACCCTCTTGCAAGCAGTGTAGAGCTCAGCCAGTCTAGTAAGCTCCCCGAGTTTGCTGTCTCAGTCCTAATCCCTCACACTCTGGGTGTTCTGCAGTTGGTTTTGATGGGCTCATAGACCTTGCATCAGCTCCATGCATTTTACTGATTGCTGATTTACTGACAATAAGAAGACACTAACTGAAATACGGAAAGGGCTGGTGGGGCCGGGGGAGGAGAATAGTTACTCCTCACAGAGTCTGGCTTCCCACAACGGGAAGAAAGCCCTGCTGATTGAAGCAGTGTTGTGGTCAGGTAATCACCGTTGCCAAGGGAAGAGCATGGCTGGAGAAAGGGAAACCTTCACAGGAGCTCTTCCAGTGTTTGCTAAGACCCTGATTTCTGGGGTATTTATGAAAAGAAGGTTTACACAGGCATGAATGCTGTCTGTACATGGCTTTCTACTGGTTTTGTTTGTGTCGTGATACGTTGCCATTTGATTTGGCAACTGCATTGATATGTATTAGGTAGCTGTGGCAGGGCACTGGGAGGACTGGGAGCTCCCAGGGACCTGGGGACACTCCCCAGGGGACCGGGAGAGGGGACAGGACCTGGCAGCCAGGCGGGTCCCAGCCCAGCCGGGGATCGGGGCAGGTGGAGGCAGCTCTGGGCACCTCCCTGGGGACGGGGATGGGCTGAGGACAAGCTGGGAACGTGAGACACGGTGAGAAGCACATCGTGGAGGAAAGGGAGTGCATGGCCAGGGCTCTTACAGCCGTCATTGAACTGATCTCTGGTTAAACCTCGAGGGCTTGTTTTGCTCCGGGGTGATCCAAACAGTCATTTGTAACCATCCGTGGCAGGTAACTGCTAACACAGAGTAACCATTTGTGCTTTTTTAATGTACTTAAAAGCATTTTGAAATTAAAACTCCTTGCTCCTATCATATATTTTTCTTTTGCATGATTATTTGGCGTTATCCTGAGTATGCAAATGTCTCCTACAAGATATTTAGTGTACTTGTAATTTCAGCAGGCATTTTCTTGGTACCTCAATATTCCATTGATGCAGCTGGTACTTTACACTCTTCATTTAAAAAGAAAACAATATCTTGCCAAATTCCATGAAGCCTAATTTGGCCTTTACCTCTGTACAGATAAAGGTGGTGGTATAGCCACCCTCTCCCTGTCCAGAAGTAAGAAGGAATGTAGAAGAAAGCAGATGCACAGTGTTCAAAGGTATTAGATTTGTATCTCTCAAGATCAAGAATCACAGAATCACAGAATCACAGAATNGAGAGGTAGCTCTTAATTCTGGCCACTGATCAAGAAAATAACGATGTTCAGAAAGTTTGAGAACTTAAGACCCAATTTATATCTCAGGTATGCAGGTGATAGCAAGGGTACGGGCAGGCCATGATAGTGGTGTCACTGCATGGGAGATGGCATAGCTGCACCATTGCCTCCAAGCAGTACTTGTCCACACTGCTGGTGGCTTCTGCTGTCCCCCACCATGTGCTTGTTTTCTTGTCAAAGAGGGTGTATTTATGGGATAATGTATTTTAAAGAAGCTTTAAAAAAGAGTTATGCTTGTTGCTGTTAGGACCAGAAGGATAGAGAGTAGCCTTCAAAGACAGAAGCATTGCAAGAGAAGCAGTTCGTGACAGAGGACAGACTTGGGCAAGAGTCACAGAATGGTTTGGGTTGGAAGGGACCTTAAAGGTCATCCAGTTCCAACCCCCCTGCCACGGGCAGGGACACCTCCCACTAGATCAGGTTGCTCAAATCCACATCCTACCTGGCCTTGAATGCAACTACTCCTTGAGAGTGACCATCCAGCCAATTCCTTATACATCGAGTGGTCCAGCTGTCACATCCATGTCTCTCCAGCTTAGAGACAAGGATGTCACGCAGGACAGCATTAAATGCTTTGCACAAGTCCGGGTAGACAATGTCAGCTGCTCTTCCTTATCCACCAATGCTGTGACCCCATCATAGAAAAGAAAGTGGAAATATCATAAAAAGCAGCAGGGCGATGCAGGAAGACCAAGTTTTATTTGATGCAGTCTGGGTTGCTGGCCTCCTGAGAAGCTGCTTCTCTGGCTTGCTGCACACCCCCTGTGGCAGTCCCGCTCACACTGTACAGGTGTGGATTGCTGTCACATACAGCCGGCAATGGAAACCCCATTGCTTTAATTCTCTACGTTTCGAAGTGCTAACCGGTGGAAAGGGTGCCGAGGTAGCCCGGAAGGGAAAGCGGAGCAGTCCCAAATGCCGCAGTGAGTCCTCGTGAGAGACTAGTGTCCGCTTTGGTGGCTGCTCCACCTCACACAAAATACATGCTTCACAGCCGAGGACTACGCCTGGGGCTGCGGCTGTGACCCAAACAGCACGTCCACATAAGGGACGAGGCAATCCCGACCGCTCGGTGCCGTGCAGGAGGGTGCCTGCCTTGGCCCCTGCGCATAGGCTGCGACTGGGGCTCCTTCGTCCGCCCAGTAAATCAAAGCCTACCACTGCGTGATTCAAAGCGCTCCGAAAGAAATGAGCCTTCAGCTGATGTCAGTAGGATTTCCAGTCTCTTTCCCATTACTTGGTATATCCCCAGAGAATGGCATCAAGCAGAGGAGGCTGTAACAAACAGGGCTTGGGGATTACGGAGCGTTAGGCACAGCCTTGAGGAGTCATGTTTGCTGACATGAAGTTGACTACAGCTTTATGGTCATTTTCCCCGTGACAGCATGTCAGCTGTGTAAACCTCACTGGGGCAGGAGGTTGCCTATGACTAGCTGCTGTGAAAGTGAAATGATTTGTCTGTGTCTACGTGGGCTGAAAACGATGGCTATTGTTTGCTCCTCATTGCAATTTCTCAAGCTTCTTTTCTAATGCAGGGTAATTTCTAGTGGAGACAAGGCGCTGAGGGGGTTCATGATGTAGGTGTGTGCCCGATCCCCACTTCATCAGTGCCTCCCATCGGCCCCCCTCACTTCAGTGGAATTTATTCCAAGGGAAATTTGTGCCATTGCAGAGGGCACTTAGGGTAACAGAGGTGGGCTCTAACTGATGTGATTTCTGTGAATGACCTGTGGGTTAAGGTAACTGGGGAGGAGTTTGAGCCCATGGACTCGTGTGCTTTCCGTGTAACCGTATACCTGATGATGGATGTGCTAGTCTGCGCCTTGAACCAAAGCAATTTTGTAAATAATGATTGCTCCTATTCCCATTTTTTTTTCAGACATAAGAAAGCGATATAAAGCTTGTGGTGTAGGTAAACAACAGGACGATATTTCAGTACAGCTTTTGAACATAATTCTGTACAAGTAAGCTATATTTTGCTTTAAATTAGCGTACAAAAAATGAAAATGTTTTGAGCTGTGCTTTTTGACAGAAAGCTGCAGAGTCCCTATGTGTTCTGTAACCTAACCACTCCGTGTGTCACAAAGAAAACAGAAATGCTTTGAAGTTTTTGTGATATTCCATTTCACGTGACTTAAAATACACTCAAAATCGGGATAAACAGACTTTATGCACCACCGCATCCTCATACAGAACATTTTTATAAAAGAAAAGGAACAGACTGAAAAGCAGCTGGTGTCAAATAGTAATTTATTCTGCTGTTGTTGACTTGCCCCCATCTAAATGACAGGGGCTTAGCTACCAACAAGAAACAATATTCCAACAAGTGCTTCTGAAGTCCTGAATAATTCTTGTTGCATCAAAAGCCTGTGTGGAACCTTGTTCTTTTGGCACAGAAACAATAAATGAGGAAATATTTATGCTTATCGAGAAAGAAGGTTACTTGTTACTAACATCCTTCCCTAGCATGTCAGTGAATCTCAAACTGCATGTCTGAAGTTTGGGTGAACTTCGGGGTTGATGTCACAGATTGCGCTCAAAAGCTTTTTCATCATGCTCTCCATGTTCTTGTGGTAGCTGCTAGTCAGGTTTCGGACGGCTTCTGTTGTTTGCTCTTCTACTTTAGCAGAGAGGTTACCTTGGGAGCCCATTACCTGAAAAGCAGGAGTCCTCTGAGCAAAACAAAGGGTTATATATGACTACATTTATTGTACTTTTCTTCATCATCCAGCATAAACATAACACCTCCTGTGCTTCCCGACAGTAAGGGTATGATCCAGGTTGAGCCGTATGCACCAGAACGGGATTAAAGGGAACTCCTCCAGGTGCTTAGTAGCAATAGGAATCTCCCCGTGTCATGAAAGTTGCCCAGCTCACTGTGGGAACAACATCGTACATGTTTTATCTTTTATATCGCTCATTTTAATGTGTTTTCTGTTGTAATGACTGGCCAGCTAAGTTCTGTCACTAGTTTGGCCTCACTGAGAATGGATGTGAGCGCAGCTAAGGAGCAAACACGGGATTCTTGGCAATGCATCATTACGGTTTCAGAGTATGTGAAACGTCTTCAGCAGTTAGTGATGTATAACCCTCAACACGCCTCAGGGTCTTTTAATGGTACATTTTCTTATCTGGCGAAATACCAGACAGCTTCTGGCACAGTTAATATCAGGACGTTCCCTGAGAATTTAATTGACTCTAGGCTCGCTGAAGGTTTTAGCATGGTTATGTTATAAACAATGCACAAGTTCCAAATCTGGGACTTTGCTCCCTTCTCCCCCACTGCCCCAACATCCTTTGAATTCTTCCCTTATGGAAAAGTCCATCAGATACCGGTAGAGAAAAATTGGTTTCCAGCTAAAGAATTCCACCACAGGGGAGAGCAGAAGACATTTCTGCATGCTGACAGAGTAAGAAAGGAGCAAATAACATGTTCTTGTTCCTGCCGTGGTTCTCTAGGGCAGACTAGCAGCTGAAGCTAGCCTGCCATGTTAGTGGGATACCTAGAGGACGACCCGAAACAAGGGAGGAGTCATTAGCTTTATTTTCCGTTTGATTTCAGCCCAACTTAGTCCTTAAAAGAAGGAAAAGCAGCCGAGTTAAGGTCTTTTGCACAAATCACCTTTGCAATTCTATCTGTACCTGGCAATGTAGTAAGAAGTTTGTCTGTAATCCAGATGTAAAACACTTTCCAATTTGGAAGAAATACGGGACATAGACATATTATTAAATACTGGGAAAATATTATAGTTTTCTATAGTAACTATTTTTAGCTGGCATTTTATTTTAGCTTTTAGACAAGTTGTAATGGTCTCACGTGGGAAAGATTGTACAGCTTAGACCAGATTTATGCAGCTGATTTTTTCCACTGGGGAAAATAACTTTCTAGAGATCCCAGATGGTTGCATGCTATCCAGCTACTAAATACTTTTTAAAAACCTCAAGAAAAGTATTACAATTTTAAGAAGAGCCTCTGTAGACTGGGGACCTGCTCTCTCAGTTCATGCCAATACGGTAACATGAGAGAGTAGATTCTGCTGACCTTGAAGGTCTGCACTTTATTTTGCCCATACCGGCTTTATGCTAGTGTCATTCCAAAGTTACTAAAATGTTACATTGTCTTGGAAGCCATAAAATTTGGGACTAGGCTTCACATCTCCAAAGTTTGGTGATCTCAGACCCTGAGTAAAACCACCATGAGCACTAGTAAAATTGGTTTGAGATCTGGACTTAAACTGTTGTATGTTTTGAAAAAAAAAAAAAAAGCCTTGCCTCTTGTCACTCTAACATTGAATGAATCGTTATTTTGTGTTGCTGCTGCTGTTCATTCTGGATTGATGTGGAAGATGTCATAGTATGAGAAAATTTACCCCAGTTTGGATACAGCAACACTAAATAGTAGTAGGAATAGCATTAAATGAGACTGTGACAAATAATTAAAAATACTTGTGTCCGAATATCTGAGCCAGTAAACTAAACCAGGTGTCAGACTTCCCTCTGCACTGGCTGAGCTGGGACTCCTGACTGCCTTCCAGGCACAGGTTAATAATGATGACATTTGTCTGGCTAGATAAATGTTGGACATAATGGGGTCAGAGAATGTGAAGGAGGACTGCAATGATCTTGTCCTACATGCTGTCAGTTGAGGAGCAATATGTGCTCTGTCCTGCTTGTGTGAAATGTTCAGCTGACAAACAGTGGCCTCTCCCTGCAGCTTTGTGATGAAAAAATCGAGTTCACACCACAGCAACATCTTTTCTCTTCTGCTGTTTCAGACCTAAAACAAAGAGTCTGGCTTGATTGAAAAGGTGAACAAATTTTAGAGGTGTTTTTTACTTTTTTTTTACATATGAGACAGTTCCACCTGGCTGGGCTGTGTGTCTGGGGGCCAGCAGTGTATGTTAGAGACTTTGTGTGTTTATCTGTTCCTAGGCTTGTGATCTTTGCTGGAAAATGTTTTATGTGAAGTGTGACTGAAATTACAGGTTGGTAAAGCAGTTTTTATTTGACCTCTTTGGCTTTTTTTTGTGGCTGCTTTTACATGTATAGTTTCCTCGCCTTTGCACAAAACAAGCAGGGGGAAAAACAAGAACAAAAACTTCAAGGGGAGGTCACCGAGTAAAAAGAGAATGATTTGTTGAACCTTCATGAAAAACTGCAATGGCATAAATTTATAAAATGAACTACAATTCAGGTATGAAAATGTCAGCCAGAGCACTCTTACTATGAAAATGTAGTGAAAAACTCTACAGCTTGGGTGATTTCAGATCATCAAAAATGTGGTGTTGTATGCAGTCAAGAAAGTCCACTGCAGTGGAATGGAAATAGAAAGAAATTTTTTAAATCTTTGCTTTTACTAAAACCGTAATGAAACCTCCAGTTTCAAGACAGTCTGTCTGGAGTTAAAGCAAGAGGATGTCAGGGACCGGACCCCTACCCATCCCCTCCTAGATGATCCATGGTTATGTCTCAAACAATGAGCAGAACACTTTCTAAGGAAGAGACTCCACCAGGAGTGCCTGGGCAGAGCACTCAGACAAAACATTCCTAAAGAAGAGATCCACCATGTCGAGGAACATTAACGAGTCGTTAATGTCTTGAGTGAGGGGCACATCTGTCAGGTGGGGCATGGGTGCTGAGGGCTGGAGTCCTCGGTGGGGAACCAGCTGCCCCTCCCCACGAAGCTAACCTGGATGCAGGGCTGTTGCGCCCCTCAAAAGTCAACCCTGAAGATGACCTGGACCGGACCGAACTGTATGAAAGGTGAGCCCGAACTGTGCTCCCCGCCAACCCATCACGACCCCACGCACGGAGTTTCTGCCTGAAACAAAAGACTTCTGCCTGAAGAGAAGACACATGCTGGAACGAGGGATTGGTGATGGTCTGTGTCTCTGTGTGTGTCTCTCTGCCTCTTTATCTCTGTCTTTCTGTCCCCCTTTCTTACTTTTCAACTCTTTTTTGCTGTCTTATTTGGTGCTTGCCTCAGAGAAGTTGATTCGTGATGTTTTTGCAGGTGCTGAGGTAAATAAAACTGTGCTGTATTGTTCCTCAAGTCCCTGTCTGACTCTACCTAGCCAGTGCTCCTTTTTGGGGAATCACGAAAAACTTCCCTCAACTGTCCACTGGAGTGGGGCAAGACAGAGGACCCAAAGGTATTTTTTTCTTAAGGCAGATAAGTCTTCTAAGGGCAAGCATGAACCAAATACAGAATCTGGGCAGTCTGAGTGGTGACAGTCCACAATACGTTCTACAAATGCATTCAAAGCCAGTGAAGGAGTCAAAATGAAGCATGTACGCATCACAGGTGATACCTGTGTGATAGGTGTGTTCAATCACTACGATCAAGTTGGTTTGTGGAAGTCTCCATGTAACGCCATTTGAAGCTATTTGTTTTACCATCGGGCACATTGACACTACAAAAGAATATGCAGGTTTCTTACTTACGTTTGTTTGCTTATTCCTAAATTCCTTCTCCCTCTGTAAGCGGTAGTGGTCTATCTCAGCTATGGCTTCTTCTTTAGCCTGCTTCAGCCTCTTTCCCTTTCCTAACAGGGGAAGAAACTGGGATTTACTTCACACTTGTCACTGTATCCCAAAAGATTAACCTCTCTAAATCAGAGGTATTTTGCATAGCACAGTAAAATGGACAAAGCTTCAAGCAAAGTCAACAGTAGCTTTATTTGCACAAGAATGGTCAAAGAGCCACAGTGATTTAGGTAGAGGACTTTCTGATTGAAAGCCACACGTGCAAGTACCCATCTTCTGGGACAAGCTGCCTGTGCAAAAGCATATATCAAAATGAAAAGCTTGTTGGTTTGATAACAACAGAATTCTTTTTGCAACTACACATTTTCTCATAACACAAATGATTTTTTTAATCACAGCTTGGTGCTTAAATAAGTATCTGTCTTTCCTTCATCAGCAATAGTAGCAGCCAGATAGCAGATTTTAGTTGTCACTGATGGGAGAAGATGTTATTCTGTCAGACTTGCTGTATTGATTGGTTGCCAGCATCCCTTCATCCCACACCAACAGGATTCTGCTTAGAGCTGGCAGATTTTCAAAGTACTGCAAGATACATCTTAACTGCTACCAGGCTGAGCTGCAGCCTTCAGGCTTTGTCCTCTTCTCCCCCACCTTTTTCCCCTAACATTTGTTAAATGCAGAGGTGACTGATTAAGAGAAAAAGGAAGTCAATGGTATTCGCTAACAATGTGTTGAAAATATGAAAGTTATTAAAAAGGCTTTTTTTTTTCTGTTCTTTTTAAACAGGCGAGTGATCTGTAAAGTGGCATTTTAGTCTGTAGTGGAAACTAGAGCTTTCCTCCTGAAGAGGCTTATTTACATGCTGGATTTTGTTCACTGTGAATAGTTACTTGGTCTGAGGTAAAATGCTAAGGGTTTGTCAAATCAAGCCCAGGTAAGTAAAGAGTGATGAGGCATTGGACCAGGCTGCCCAGGGCAGTGGTGGAGTCACCATCCCTGGAGGGGGTCAAGAAACGTGTGGATGGGGTGCTTGGGGACATGGGTTAGTGGGTTGGGTGGTGTTGGGTTGACGGTTGGACTTGATGATCCTTGAGGTCTTTTCCAACCTTAGTGATTCTATGATTCTAAGTCATTGCAGGACTGGGTGTAAGGTAGTTCTTGGGTCTAGCAGGGATGTTACATAAAGGGTAGGAGTAGAAGGTTTGATGGGAAAGTGACGCTTAAGTGCTTACATGAAGCAAGTGCCAAACATGTCATAACCACCCCGCGGTGATGCCTCTCTGCCTGTTTTGTATAAAGTCAGTAGAGTTGTGTGGATCTCCACAGGATTATGCTTCACTTCTTTGTGTAGCAGTCACTTTCTAACTGATGGGGCTGTAAACCTCTTGCATGGGAAGTTAATAGTTTGAGACTCCTGAGCTGATGGTGATTTTCTGCGGTCTCTTTCTGCTGTACAGCTAGAACTTTAGGAGGAGATAAGCTTGCTCCCTTTCTTAATTGGAGAAAAGTCTCTGATGGCTGAAAAATCTATTGCTTAGTTGCTTAAATTATGATATCGCAAGAATTAAGAGTGTGGAGTCTGGGCAAGGCATCTTGATCTGATACATGGAACATCCATTTATTTATTTACTTATTGTAACCACCTACTTAAAGTCACAGAGCACTATGAATACTTTTTGAAGATTTTTTTTTTTAATCTTTGAATTCAAGCATGAAAGCTGAAACCAGTACCTTTTCTGAAATACTAAGAAACATTCTCCAACTAGGCTAGCAAGATGAGCATTGGAATTTCCAATTTATTTTCTCCAGGCTGCTACACTGGGTTGGCTCCACCTGTGCTGGGCTCCTGAAGCCGTATCAAGTGTGGCACAGAGCAATCGGCTTCCACTGAGCATGGCACAAGGAGGAAGCTGAATCTTGGGAGGAAGACTCTTGGTTTTGATGCATCTGAGATTCAGCAAGAGTCTGGTAAAACGCCTGATTCAGCGGTAAATTTTTTGCCCAGGTGACAGCTCCTTCTGAAGTCTTCATCTGCAAATTGGTAAGTAGAAGCAGAGAGATGCCTGAAACACAAATTTCCTCTTAAAATCTTGATTCCTGGACTGTTTGATTTTGTGGGTGTGCTTGTTGCAGGATCTGAGGAGTGGGATTGTATAAAGGCTTTTTTCAGGAAGGAGCAACCTGCTGAGGAACTGGAGAACTTCACTGGCTCTCAGTTCATCAGTGGATTGCTCTCTTGGGTGGTTAATTCTATTTCTCAGAGCTTTTCTGCCACCAAAGCACTGTACTTATATATAAAGGGGCCAAGAGGCAGTTTAAAACCTAGCATGTACTTTCCTAGAGTTTGTATTTGTTTGATAAGGGCTGACTCCCTCAGCTTCCGTCCCTCGCTGTATGAACTCTTGGGACCAGTACACATGAACTGACACATTCGTGTAAAAGCCTGGTATCAGTCTGGACAACAGAATTTGTAACTGGGTTTTGGTCTGTATTTTGAAGTTTCCCTTATTATCCTTTCCAAATTTGGAGCTGATCAGCCTTTTATCAAGAGTTTTCCTCTAGGAGCAGAGCTGGGGGGTGATTCTCTGGAGCTAGGAGTCAGGGGGAGCGACTACGATGAAGCTCTGCCAGTTTCACCAGCTGAGGAACTGGATCGCTATAGCAAATTAAATTATTTCAAAATCAGTGGGATTTTAGTTTCAAATTCCATCTGGGGGGCCATCTGTAGTAAATATGTTGCGTATTTGGCCACGGGATGGATAAATAAATCCATTTAAAAGGCACAAAATGCAAAGAGAGTAAGTGTAAAACAGTTCATTTGCCTCTAACAATGTAGCTAGTGAACCCAAAAGGACATATATACATACACGTCAGCTCTTGACAGTGCACTGGAATATAGGGTGTCATGGTAGGGTGGCAGCTATTCCGTTTTTCCATGATGCCTTTAGGATTGGCACAGCAGGAACCTGCTGCTTCCTATTTAATTAAGTGGAAAAGCTGTGAGTAAATTACCGCTAGTTCCACAACGTTGTGGACAGAATCGGAACTGCCAACATATGCGGTAGTGCATATGCTGCACCTGATTAAGTTAAGCAGAAACTAGAGCTTAACCTGCTGTTTCACTAGAGACAACCCAAAATTAATTAATCAGGCTGTTCCTAACCACTTGTCTGCTACCTTAGCTGTGCAATATGGGATTGCCTTTTCAAAGCCTTACTGATCTCCTGGGTGGGCTTCTCCGCAGAGCACAGCCAAGCTGAACTCACACCTTACACAAGGAAGGGTGGCAGAGCATTGAAATTCAGTCAAAATCACACAAAAAGAGGGCAAGAAGCACAGGAGGATGAGCAAACCCACCTGACCCTATAAAGTTTCCTCGAGGGACAGAAAGCTCCAAGAGACCTTTGCCCCAAAGGGCGTGCTGTGGGGGCCAAGTTTGCTGCTGCCCTTTCGTCCCTCCTTCCCATCTTTGAAGGCTGGGAGCAGCAAAGCAGCTGTGCTACACCTTGTTTTCTCGCCCACTGATGTCCGTGGTTACGGTAGCTGACAGCCTATAAATTTCTAGGCATCACGTTAAATTGGCCAAATCTTAACCCACTTTCTGTAACAACTCAGCTTTGTATCAGGCTTTCTGTTTCAAATATATCATGTAGGCTTCTAGCTGAATTTCTGCATAGAAATCATGTCATATGAAGAAGTTGCCAAAATTATTTTTTTTAAATAAGAGCATTTCAGTTGTCTTCAAGAGTGTCAAATTGTCTGCAAAATGGGACTTATGGGTGCTCGTTTTGATAAGACTTTTGCACTTTTAATAAACTACAATAGAAGAAGCTGATCAGTATGTATAGCTTTTTCAGTAGATACGTCTTGGGTATTATCCAAGAGAGCACCATGGATATAATTCTGTTTAAAATAGCTTCTTTTGGTTAACATTTGTTTTTAATCTGGTTTCCTGAAAGCTTTCATCTGAGGTTTCATTTTATTAGGCCCTAGACATTCAAGCCAAGATACCAAATATCTATAGGAAAAGAAGTTTTGCTAAACCCAGTGTTCATGACGCATTTGTTTCTTTTGTTTTATCCAAAAGGATTTTCAGGAATTGATGTCTTGGCTCTGACAATGCTGTGTTATTGCTGGGATCCAAATTGTGCTTAAAGCAAAAATGATAGGTAAAGCTGTGTGTGTACAGAAGGCCAAAGGATTGCTGACTTTTTTCCTTTATGTTTAATGTGTTTAATAGTTTCAGCCTTGCATTTACTAACAAGCTATTAATAATTTGTCAGGTGTCAATGACAGCAGCCAATGCTACAGGAAAGACAAGATAAAGGGTATTGAGCAAGAAGTATGAAAAAGCACGTACAGAGGAGCTTTAGCACTATATTTTTGCTTTGCTTCGTGTCTCCAAATGTAATTTTATTTATTTGCTAATTTTTCAGTTATCCAAAATGGATTTGGCATGACAAACAGCTGCACATATGTCAGCAAAACTAGGCCCATTATCTGTTTACACACAGGATTATGTGTGTTGACGCTACATCTTGCTCTGGTTATGCGAGTATCAACTATAAACACTGACGGGTTTGCATAAGGGTACTTTTGCTAGTCACACGTCCTTGAAAACGGCTGGTTGCGTCCCATGAAGGATTTGCCTTGCATCCTTCACACGCTGCAATGAGAACAGCATAGTGGGGCTCGTTTGCGCAGTGGCGTTGCGCAGTGGCTGTCTGCGGTGACAAGGAGGTCGCAGGGCTGGTGCAGCAGGGGTTGTCCTGCGTTGGCACGCGCTGGCCGGGCACGTTGCTTTTGCTCAGCCCAGACCTGCAGTGTGCCGGGCCCCGAGCAGAAGGTGCTGATCTGAACTGGTACCGGGTGGATCCGGGCTGTGAAGCAGCACATCCTCGCCTTGTTTCTCAGAGTTGTGGGTGCAGAGGTTAACTGGTTGCACTGGATATATTGGTTGGGTTTCGTGTATTTCCTTTTTATCTTAGTTTTTTAGGCTCAGATACAAACTCTGCAGTCCCCTTTATGGTGATCTAACTGCAGAATCACTCTGGGCAAGAGACTGAGTTATTCTGACTTGGCATCACTGGATTTGGCAAGAAAAGAATCCCTTTTGACCTTGTCCCACAGTATTTAAGTTCTGGTATAGTTAGGTATCTAAGGTGGTAGTGCAGTGACATTGCTGAAAAATATTGAAATTAAGGACAACATGGAAACTTTTAGTTTGGTTTTTTTTTGTAGCTTCTCTGCAAACCTATTGTAATGTTGAATATAATAATGATTTTCTAGGTATAATTATTCTGTTAGATTAGCTATAATGCTGGGTTTAGCACAAAATGCAGGTTGGAACAGTCCTTAGAAAAGCCTGAACCCCCCTGCCCCCCCACCAAGATTTTTATGTGTGAGAAATTTTTATTATCCTTCAGAATTTTTATAAAGAAAAAAACCTTTGCCTTTAAAAGTAGCAGAAAAGGAAGTCATACTGATGAGATGTTTTTGCTCTAAATATTTTTACTGATAGCAAAATTCTTAATAGCTGTTTTTCTGTAGGTGCTAATTATCTCGTACCTCAAGACTAGTACACTGGAAGGTATAGGCAGTGGGTTAAGTTTCTGACTCAGAGGTTTCTGGAAGATACTTTAATCTGTAAAAAGCCCTGTGTTTTTTTTTTTTTTTTTTTCTCCTTCCTTTTGCCCCCCCCATTGCTTCTGCAAGTCACAGGCAGTGGCTGGGTGCTCAGGGAAGGGGTATTGCCCTCCTACATATTTTCTGTGTGCTGTTGTACAAGTTAACATGTCCCACTAATAATGCCGATTTCTGTGTAGAAATAGTAACAAAAAAGAAAAAGTAGGAAAAGTAACACTTTTTTTTTGTTTAGCTTCTATTTGTCCATGGAAAACAAAACATTCCTTTGTGCTCTTGCAGCCCATGACATCGTCATGCGTTTTAGTTGAGTCCTGCAGGACAATGTTGTTTCCTGCTGCTGGTTTCTAAATCAAGATAACTCCACGAATGTATTAATGGTATTAATGGTTCACTGCTAATGCAGTGGCTCGTGGTACCTACATTCAGGAGAATAAGGTCACCATATTTTGCATTAAATCACTGGGATATGAATGCAGACAATGAAGGAAATAAATAATGGAAAGACTGCCAGGACAATTATTTCTTGGATTGAAATTATCCTAGCAGACACCGTCACTTTTATACTTGCTATTATTACTTTTTTGCTTATATTTGACTAGAATAAAAATATATGAATGTATTATTATTGGAAAGCTACACACGCTTTGCCCTGGGCATTTAGGCATTCAGCAAACAAGATGTTTATTTTAAATTGAACATTTAATCCCTTTCTGATTGCTTGTACCCTGTAATAAGACTTAAATGAAAGACCTATCACTGTACTGACAGTTCTTGTGCTTGTAGCGTGAATTTCATTACTGTCATTGTGCTGAAGTCTCTCTTTGTTTTCATATAAATGTTTTTTTAAGCCTAGCTGAGATTAGAAGGTAAGGTACTAGATAAGTAAAGTGGAACACTGAAAAATGTATACAAGACCCATAAAGTGAAATAAAAAGTTTGAAGTCTGGTCCTCCAGAGCTGGCAGCCAGAGAGATGCAGGCTTCTAGTTGGAATACCTAAGGCAGGCTGTAATGACATTATCGGCATTGAGATAAAGCAAGAATAAATCTAGCTGGCAGCATGGCTGTATCAAAGAAAACCTTGTTTAATGTAGTAGGGCACGTGCGCACACACACGCAAGCACACACGTGCACACAGAATTTTAAGCGAACTCTGAATGTTCAGGTTTGGTTAAATGCCAGGTCAAAGCACAGCAGTAATGCAAGTGAGAAGAGAGATGAGGAGCAGCCCAGCTGTGATGTATACAGAGAAAATCGTGTTGTTTTCCTGTGAGCCGCTGTAATTCTGAAGAGTTTACAGTAGAAAACTACAGTAAAACCAGGGCAGCTACTCACTTTTTTTTGCTTCCTCCAGTTTGTCCTTGGCACGTTTCTCTGCCTGCAGAAGCTGCTGGATTCCCTGAGACTGGCTGGTCATGCTGCTTGCTGAGGCCAGTGCGCTTCTGCTGGGGCTGGAGCGTGACGGGAGCTTTATACGGCCGCTGGGCTGGGCTTGTGCTTTTTGTTTCGTCTGTTTTTACAACAGCCTTCCAGATTGCACCGAACCAGCCAGCTCTGCCTGGATTGCTGCTGGGCAGAAGGGCCTGCTAGTGTAACCAGAAAAACACAGCAGCGGGGTTGAAAGGAGTGTTCTCCCCTCCCCAGGGCCACCGAAAAGCTGAAGTGTCCGATTAACACATTGGGAAAAGAAAAGCACTCCAAGGGGCTTGTAGTTTAATGGGGATTTTTTTTGGTTGTTGTTTTAATCGTCTATTGCTGAAGCTGAATATAGTTAATCTTGTTAGAGGAATTGAGGAAAAAAATATGTTTCTTGGAATTTCCTTTTAATAAAACTTCCTAAGAATGTGAAGAATCAGATTCGGTCAACAAGCAGTTTTGTTTGAACACAGTGAGCTGGTGGTAGGTTTCTGTTTGGTGTTACAGCCTAACATTATCTGTTGGAGGTTTTTTCACTAAAAAAGAAAAAATACTGCTGGAAATGAATTTATCAGGGACTAGAGTTTAAAAAAGCACTTGGTGGTTGAGGTATGCTCTACGTTTTAATCTGCCACAAGGGAGATGAGTGCTGTGGTGGGAAATTGTGGGATTAGCTCTCAGATACAGACTCTGGGAAGGTATGACTGGGAGTCTAGGTCTTGCTTTCAAGCCCTGCTAACACACAACTGTCAAACAAACGCGTGAGCGTGGCTGTTGATGCACATCCCAGGCCCTGCAGAAGGAAAGTGTGTCTGCTGAGCTACAGCACAAATGAGCAGCACATTCGTATTTTGCATCCTTATAAAAAACCCACAATAAATCCCACAGTCAAAGGTACTTTGGCCATTGCGCAGGAGGACATGTCAAAATGCCGAATTAAAATAGATGTTTTACAAAATACCGTATAGCATGAGTAAAGCATAGTTATTGCCAGTTCTTCTGACACAGCTGTGTTAGGACCAGAGATCACCTTTTGAATGGGTTTTTATGGCCACAATTATATAGATAGGTATATATTTATAGGTATGTGTATATATATATGATTTCTGCATGTATATTATAAATTAAAAATATATAAATGTTATTTGGTGCTCTCTGCCAAAGGCCCTTGCTGTAGGATCCTTTCTTCTCTGGGGCTTCCTAGGGCAGCTGTGCTGTGCTGCTTGCTGCAGGCTCGCTACCTGGTCCTATGAGGAAATATGTGCTGCTGTTACGAAGAGGCACTATTTTTAGAAAATTTTAATGAACTTTATTTTATTCAGATATATAAGAGGAACTGGTGATCAATTGTAAAGAAAATGTGGAAAGTGTAGGATTAGGAAGCCTGTAGTGCCAGTGGGGCTCTGCTTCAAATGAACTGACCGACAGAGGAAAGCAGAAGTGGAAAGTGAAAGTAAAAAATGAAGAGATTTGGTTTACTTGAGGCAGGAAACTTGGGCTCAGAAGTTTAAAGCAGTAGTTATTTAAAAAATCAAATAGGAAGTGGAAATGTCAGACTTGTCTAAGATACCAAAAGTATATTCCAGGCAAAGGGTCTTGCCAAGCAAATCTCATTGCTACAAGAACTGTTACAAAAGTGCTAGCAACTACACTGTTCAGAGTTTCTGGACTTGGCTGAAAGCATTTGGGGTCAGAGCCTTTGATTTTTCAGAGCAGTTCTGAATGCTGTAATTATGTTACGTGGACCTCAGTAATGATCTGAATTTTGATATTTACAGTCTGTTAATTTTAATTAATATTTCACAGAAAATAGTTCTAGATGATTAATTTTTGTGGAAAAAAAAATCCATCCTTGAACAGATTATAAAGCTCTTTCATTGTTAAAAAAACCCCACATATTTCTCAAGAAGATTATTTGAGCTGCAGATGTCACAGTTCACATATTTCAATGTTTTTCTGAAATGAAAAAAATCTCAGTTTATAATTTTCCTTGTAGTTAGTTCATATACAGTGTCATGGCTTTCGAAGCTGGCACTCCTCATGGCATCAGGCAGGTACTGGTATGCCTCTGTGGGGGAGAAGACGAACATTTATTTTGGCTGGTGCTTATTCTCATTTTGTTAGATTCCGCACAAAGTACTGCCACTTCACTTGTCTGCTGATGACAGTGATGATCTCAGACTGTGTTGACATGGCACCTCTGTGTATCCCACTTCATGGATAATTCATTAAAATAAAGTAGTTTAAGCCACCAGCTGACCGAACAGTCTCCTACTTCATCACACAAGCTAATAAGAAACTTCTCTGTGTCGTTGTTGCTGGCTTTCTTTCCAGACTCATTTAATTAGAGAAGAGAAACTGATGCAGTGACTGGTGATGGAGGGGAGGAGAGGTGTTACCAGAGGGAGAGAGGGCAGAGAAAAGTTGTGGGTTGTTTTTTTCTGTTGTTTGATGTTGTGTTTTTTGTTTGTTTTTAAAGACTTCTCCCTTTCTTTCTCAGCATCTTGTCCAGCTATCTCAGTCCCCAGAATTTCCTGAGCCTTTTCTGGCTATCCCCACTGACAGAAAGGGAAAAACGAGCTCAATTCTGGCATTCTTGCTCCCCCAAAGCAAAGCTGTGGAGCAAGGAAATGAAGAGTTTTTCAAGGGATGAGACTCCGCTGAGCTCTCCCTGCTCATCCACAACTTCACCAGCTGAAACACTCTAAATCAGACATTTCTAGTTTAAATGGAGCCTGTGCACCTGCTCGTCTTCTCTCTGCAGGCGGAAGGTCAGAGCCAGTGGCCCAGTAGGTTCGCCCCAGGTAGTTCAGATTATTTTATTTGGACAAAAAAAATCTGCTTGCTGTTACTCAGATTGAGCCTTACCTAGCATGAGTATAACAACTTCTCAGTCTATCTACCACTGAGCGGTAAAGGCAATGCTGTGGCATACTTTTATTGTGGTTTAAGTGTGCACAGGCTCTCCTATCCGGAGGCGGGCAGCAGGCAGAGTTTCCGCTGAAATGTGTTTTAAGTTGAAGGTCTCCCATGCACTGCCTTTGTGGCTGTATTTCCCAAAGCATGCACATTTTTTAATCACTTTTTTATTTTTAAAAATACTCTTTCCAACTGAGCTGCTATGACTCCTAAGTAGTATGCTTTGTTCAGGCTACAGCTTCAAAGCAGTGACATGGATTCAGTGATCGAGCGTTACAGTCAGCAGCGTGGCAGGCAGGGCAGCTGGCACAGAGACTTTTGTGTGTCGGTGTGCGCCTTTTGCTTTGTTGCTCTAGGAAGGACTAAGGAAGGAAAAGCAGGGTGCACACCTGCACAGCTTCTTACATCACGATTGGGACTGTTTTTCTGATGAAAATGGAGCACCTTCAAATGGAGTAAGATCTGTCATTGTCCTGGGTTAAGTAGAGAGAGTTAATTTTTTTTTTTTCTCTCTTCTTCATAAATAGCTAGCAAGAAGCTGTGTTTTGGATTTGTGCTCAGGAAAAAAGCTGATAACTGATGTTTTGTTCTGCTACCAAGGTCGGCAGACAAGCAAAGAGATACAGTCCAGCTGCTATCCTGGATTTGCTCTTATGTTAAGACTGAAACTCAGAATAGCCAATGATTTTGTTCCATAACATGCATGTCATGTCCAGTATACAGGTGAGGACCTTTCTGGGAGATCGCTCTCTTTTGCTTCCCTTGGGCTTCAAATCATCTTGCTTCAGGTGTCTGCATTCACTCTCCTAAGGCCTTTTCCCCCTGCCACACTCCAGTCAGCTCTTGGCATCAGACACTTGAATCATTATCTCTGTTCCGTGACTTTCAGGATCCTCCCTCTCTGGGGGGGATCATCAGCTGTGGCCAAGTGGTTGTTTTCCCCCCACTCTGGTCAGCTCTTGGCCTGGACGCTTGGGCTGTTATCTCCATTCCATGAGTGCCTCCAGGAGCAGTGCACCCCCCGCATTTGGGGGAATCGTGAGTGTAGTTCTGGGGATCATTAGCCAGCAACAGGCTGAGCCTTTGGTCATTGGGTGCGGGGGCAGTATCATTGTGTATCACCCCTTTCCCTCCCTCCTCCAGGGTCATTGGCCGGGAGTGGGCTGGGCCTTTGGTCATTGGGTGGGGGGGCAGTATTACCGTGTATCACTCATTTGTATATTTGTTATAGTATTATTTTTAATATTATTGTAGTTTAGTTATTAAATTGTCCTTAACCCACAAGTCCTCTTTTCCATTTACCCCTTTAATTCTCTCCCCAAGATTGGGTGGGGGCGGGAACTGTGTGAGCGAGTGTGTGTGGTTTGGCCCCCAGCCAAGGGCTAACCTGCCACAGTCATGTTGAGAAAGAGTAGTGGGCTCCTGTCAGCATTTATGTCAAAAAGGTCTTTGTGTATAAATTAAAATGTATGCAGTGAAAACCGTCACACATTTCTCAAAAGCATGGCCTTTCCTCTCTGAATTCAACAACTATCTTTGCTTATATGAAAAGGAAAATATTTATGGACTTAGTACTCAAGTCATAATTATGTCTGCAAGCTAGGGTTCTCGCTGCAGCCTTTTCTGCTGGTGACATTCTCACTCTGTTGGCATCAGCGCAGTTGACCTCAGCAGCCTGAATTTCGCCTGACAAATATGGGAACAAATAGGTAAGCAATGATGAATAAATATTAAAATATTGCCGGAGGTGGGTTGCTGCCATACAGTCTGGGTGAGCTTATTGACTGCTGGACAAGTCTGTCGACACAGCCCTAGCTTCAGCTGGCATAGCAATCTGCCTACCCTATATTGAACAGCTACCTGGAAACCAACTCATATTTTTTCCTAAATTTGGCCTGTGTCTAGGTATGAGTAATTATGTTTGCACCTATAGTTGGCTTAGCATTCAGGAAAGCCAGTGTGAACTGTGTATTTAATTATTTTTTCTAAAATCTCTTCAGTTCCCAGGAGAAAAAGTAAAAAAATATGTATTCTTTTTTTTTTTTTCTCCCCACTACCCATGTGATAATTCAGGTAAAGTTACACTGGTTTTTTTTTAAAGTGCAAAATAAAAAAAAAGGCAAAACAAGCCATAGTCTCTAGAACTTCTAGGTTAATTTATAACTTGACCATCAGTATGGCTCTGATTATTTCCTATTCTCAGTGTCTGGTGTTTTCAACCCAGTCAGCAAGTAAGCCCCCAGCCAGCAGATTGCTCACTCCCCCGCAGTGACATGGGGGAGAGAATCAAAAGAGCAAAAGCAAGAAAACTTGTGGGTCAAGACAAAAAGTGAGGGGAGGTGAAGTGATGCAAAGACAGCCACTGATCACCTCCCAGGAGCAGACTGATGCCCAGTGGTTCCAAACAGAGGCTACTTTGGAAAGAGCACATCCTCAGTTTTGTTGCTGAGCCTGGCATTACATGGCATGCAATATCCCTTTGGT
>VZTO01012057.1:0-11916 GCA_013400615.1 Syrrhaptes paradoxus
TTTTTTTCCTTTTAGGAAGCATAATCAATCTCAGCAGTTGCCATAGGCAGTATCTTCAACTTTGGACTTTTTCCTTTAATCTTCACCCCCTTTCTGGTTTAGATAGTTTGTCTTTAGGGACATTCTATTTTGTTTTCTTTACAGGAATAGAAGTGCTGGGAATGGAGTCATATTGACAAGTTCCCCTAAATAACATACAAAAGATTATGGGAAAGCTGTTAATTTTCTCTGCTTCCATTGATGCAATTTGGAATCATTGTGATGCTGGCAAAGGAGACTATTTAACCACATTGTTCTGTCACTATTTATAAATGGGATCACATTTAAATTTAGAACACAAAACCTTCCTGGGTGGCAAACTGCCATCTTGTGTATCTGCACACAGTGCAGTGTGAGGGATCTGATCCGATCACTGTCGATATCAGCGGTGCAATACTGATAGCAATAATGAGAACAGCACAGAGCTGCCCGTAGGGCTCTGTTCTGTAACCTTGTCACATGCAAACCTATGCCCTCATCAGTATATGGGGTTTTACAGAGACTACATGTGCAAGTGGATTTATCACAGGTCATGGGGCATCTGATGTTCTGACTGTGGGGTACATCAGAGCTGTGGCACCTCCAAGCTCCCAGGGTACCTCCCAGCTGCACCGTGGCAGCACCCTGGGGTGCACAGAGGATGCCTACTCTCTTCTTTCCCTTTCTCTTCTCCTGCTGACCCTCTCTTTGTTCCCCTGGGAATCAGGCTGGGTGGTTGGACAAGGGGAAGTGGGAGTGTGGGGAGCACTGGGTGCTCCTGGAGCCAGCACTGCATTTTGGGTCTAACTAAGGGCAACTTGCTTGGCCAGCTTGTGTTTGCACAGCTGACGCTGCTGGAAAAAAAGGCTAAAAAGAGTCAGACCTGCTGCTTTGCTGTAAATGTACAGAGAGGAAGCATTGTCACTCAGTATGACTATTTGTAATTCAAATTACATATTTTAGATATAGACATAATTAATAACTCTCAATCTGTCCTTAGTCCCACTAGGGTATGTAAGGCTTGGAGTCCTAAATCCAGCTCTGCTTTCACTATTTCAAATTCTTAAAATTTGTTACAAGTAGTGGTCTTCATTCACGCAGAGCAGGTAGAACTATTGCATTGACAGTGATTTTTTGAGGATGTAGTAAAAAGCATCCAACAAATATCTGTATCTTTTTTTAGGTAGCAATTGTAGATTGAACCTTTTATGCATTCAAGTAGTTGCTACTTTTATCTAATCTGAGATAAGGATGAGTGCATTTATGAGGATTTATGAAAGATCTTTGTCTTACCTGTAATTTCAGTGTGCTAGCAGCACTTACCCCTGTCCGGTTCAAAGCATCTGACATTTACAAACACTGCTTAATAAATATTGTGTGAAATAGTGATTGCCCCCAATTAAGAGGTGGGCAATCAGAAAAACACTGAAGTGACACAGGCATTTTGAGCCACAATTGTTCCATGTGGGAAAGGCTGATTCTCCTGTGTCTTAAGTATAATGTATGAAGTAATTGGTATTCAACAATCATTACATGAAAAGAGTACAGTCACATAAATCACAATAGTATGACCCCTTTGGATTAACAAGTTGCTGTCTGACAAGTAACCAGGACTAACTTACCAGGTAAAAGTTACAAAGATTATTTTTATTACAGTTAGTATAATTTTTATTAAAATTATTCTTGGGACATTCAATAAAATAACTACATTTATAGACAACTTTTCTCAATGTTATGTATACTTGAACTATTAAGCCACCACAAATTGCCTATGCATACATCTGCAATATCAGTCTGTCCTTTTTCTTTAAATAAATTATTGTTGTGTGCAAGATTTCAAACTGGCAGAGTCTACTGTTCATGTTCTTGTAATATGAGTTTTCACCTTTTGGCTGTGGCAGTTGTATGGATATTGCATTTGTCAGATATCATAAGAATGACAAGAACAAAACTCCCATCATTTCTGTGCTTCAAAGGAGATTTCAGGACACGGGGATGTGCTTGGACTGTACCAGAAGTATGCATTTTATTATTTGTTTGTTCAAGTTTAAAGTGGGATATAACTACCAACATTTCTGGAAATTATAGACTTGCACTGCTATAATTCACACTGTTGTGGATGCCTGCAGTGGCAGGCACAATGTATACAGTGTATATTCTTGGTCTTCAATTTTCTTTTGTGCATTTGAAACATACTTGAGCCAGTGTAGAGAAAGTAAGTTCAGAGTCAGAAATTCAATACTTGTATGAACAAACGGAATAGCTGGTGAAATCTTGCACTACAGGGATCAGTTATAAAATTTCTATGAGTTCAGTGAAGCCAGGACTTTACTTCTAACTTCAGCTTCAGAAGGACGTACCTTCTTCTTTACTAAATATAGTCCAAGTTATCTGCTTCATTGGCTGATCATTCATAGAGCTGTTAGTTTATTAATCAGTGAGTGATAATAAACTGTGAAGACTTTGAAAGACTTGAAAAATTCATTTTAACTTTGGAACATCAAAAATTTTCCTTTATTTCAGCTCTCCCTTATAGGATCATGGCACAAATTAGTAGCTTTGCCAGCAGTGCAGGGTTTTAGGCTCTTGAAATACGCCTCTTGCACTGATGGCTGCAGAAGACCTGCAGATGCTGCTTGCTTTGAAGGATTTTTCTTTCTGAAGGGAGCTCATCGTGGTTTAAGTAGCATGCCATGAAGGTCTAAGCTGATTTAGCTGCAGGATCTGTCCACACCCATTCAGTTTGATGATGTGTGCCCTTTTTTTTGTACACAGTTCATTACAAAGTCTCTCTTTTCAAGCACAGATGTGGAGATGAGAATGTATGATGAGATGTGCTGTTCGGCACAGCCTGATTTACAGTGCAGCAGTGTCTCCTTGAACGGCAATCTGCTCAGTTTTCAATAATCAGAAATAGGACTTTGTCATTCCACAATGTGATGGACCTCCTCTACAAAAATCCTCTGTCAGAGGATGAAGGGGTCTTCCTGGCCTTGCCCACCCTGCCTGTGGCCCAGCCCAGTGCCATCAGTCTCTCCTCCAGTGATGCTGTAGCAGTCCTACAGGACTCCTCATGAGTAAGAGCTTTAACTTTGGGATTTTGGTCAAGTTCTGGTCAAATTCTTTAGCTTGTGTAACAGTATACTGCATATTGGCATTAATCCACTTCAAAATACCTATGACAGCGTCAACTTTGCCTAAGCTGCTAAGAATTCGGCTCTGAGCTGCTGTACCTTCACTGCTCTCTTTTGAATGTGGCAACATTTCCACAGTAGATCAATACATGCAATAAATATATTTGCAAAAACACTTTTGTGGGGTTGCCAACAGGCTGCCTGTGCACCCCATGGAGACTGACCACATCCATGCCACCAGGAAACAGCAGGTCCTGGAAAGAGGCCAGGGACTAAAAATATACTACACATGTACTGGGACAGTGACATGACATTTGAAAATCAGCATGCTTAGCCTGATGTGACGTGTTGGATGAGACTTAGATTTCCTGATAGTTCAAATATGCAGTGGGCACTGCCTTAGCACCTCCAAGTGGACACTTATGTTGTAAAATTATTGAAGGGCTCCAGGTACATGATCTTTATTCTGCCCATCAGATTAAATGCATCTGATGACAAAGTTACTTGTAGACAGAGAAAACAGACCACCTATTTTCAGCAGGCCTCCATGTCTAGGCAATGTCCTGGTTTTGGTTGGGACAGAGTTAACTTTCTTCATAGTAGCTAGTAAGAGGCTATGGTTTGGATTTGTGCTGAAGAAGGCTGATAACACACTGATGTTTATAGTTGCTGCCAGGACAGTCAAGGAGCTTCTCTTTTCAGGTTCTCTGCTGTGCCAGTGTCTGCAGGTGCGGCAGAAGCTGGGAAGGAACACAGCCCACAATTACTAGCTTAGGATTCTACCTTCAGTTTAGGATTGAGACCCAAAGTGGCCAATAGTCTATTCCATATCATGAAGGTCATGCCTAATCTATAGATCAGGTGCTATCCAGAAGTGTTCTCTCTCTCTGGCTCCTCTCTCTCTCTTGGTCGGTTCTCAGTGTCTCGGACTCTTGGGCTCTTAATCTCTTTTACAGGATTGCAATTTCAGGACTCTCCCTGCTCTGGGATTGATAGTTGGGAACAGGCTGAGCCTTGGTCACGGGGTGGTGAGCAGTATCACTGTGTATCACTCATTTGTATATTTGCCTATATTATTATTGTTATTTCATTATTATTTTCAATTTTATTGTAGTTTAGTTATTAAATTGTTGGGAGGGTGAGTGAGCAGCTGTGTGGTGTTTGCTTCTAGCTGGGTTTAAACCACGACAAAGCAGCAAAAGCAGTTCTGGCTGTTGGCTTCTATAATTTTTTTTATTTCTACTCTCAAGGCATTTGATCCTCAGAATGTATTAGTATTACAGCTTGGAGATTGCAGCCAGTATTCAGTCCTAGTTTCTAAGTATGCAATGTGAAGCACTGCTGTGGGATTTGAGGTGTGAAAAAAGACCCCATCATACCTATGAAACTATAAAACCAATGACAGCGTAGAGCAGGGGAAAGAAGATTTTACAGAAGATGGAAAAATGACCACATGGGGACTGTGATTAGATGGACAGTGCATCTAGGAAAGTAAGGAAAAGAAAACACGTGGGGCAGCTGGGATCAGTGGGAGGAAATGAATCTTACTGGCTATTATCAAAGCCCATGAAAGAAGAAGGAATGGTGGGCAGCCAGAACTGTTGAAAAAGAGGTTAGTCATAGACCCACATTAGGATGGGGAACCCAGGGGTACAGTGAAACTGAGGGGAGGAAATAAGTGCAAAATTGAATTGCAGTAAACAGCAATGAGCTTTGTTTTGCAGAGGTGAAATAGTAATGGGGGTGAAACACAAGTTACACAATACAGAAAGGAAGCTTATCCCTTTTACAGTATAGTTACTAATCCTTCCCATTCAGAGATGGGGTGTGGGCAAAAACACTGGGTTTCCCTAAGAACAAATGGGCTCCAGGTGAGCACCAAAGTGAGCCAAGCTTGCATGTCCACTGTTTGTCTTGCCATTCAGTCAGGCTCCAGTGTGCCCGACTGAATTTCAGTTTAAGTGAAATAGCATCTCAAAAGAGCAAAATCTTACCAAGGACCATCCATTCCAGACAGTCCCAGTCGTGGGATTAATCTCACTTCTCTGAAGCTTAAACAAAAACACTGTAGATTCCTAAAGCGTGATGAGTCTTCTTCAGAACATCTGTTCCAAAGTCACCCAGTGAACCTTGCCTTGTTGTGCTGGGAGCAGGGCAGGAACCCCAAAAGACAGTTCATCCTATTTATCCTATACATACTTTAGAAGGGATAAACTTTCCCTTAGAGGTGCTTATTTTTCTCCCTGCGTTTAGAAAAGAAGCCTGACATCAATGAGGGATGTGATTCAGGTCCAAACTGAGACATCTAAGAAGATGCTAACGTGTCTGGAGCAGGTGCCTGGAGACTTCTTAGAGTCAATGGAGAAGCAGTCAGTGTACCCGGTGGAACAGGGGTACCCTCATTTCTCTGCTTTTACTATAACACTTGCATTTAACATTTCTCTGCACTTCCATTCAATTAAAAATGTGCCTATGACTGCAAAAGGAAAAGAATAGTAACAGAACGAGGTCTGTATTTTCAGATGTTGAGGTGAAAACATGAATTATCTTAAAATAGTCAGACATTCTTTTACATATTCATTTTTAATTTTTCCACAGACTTGCAACTTGTCAATCTTTACCCAGAATACATCTTTTCATGAATGGTTTGCCTAGATGCTCTGCTAAAGCAGAGGGGTTTTTCCCTCTCTCCTCCTGCGCATACATTCTGAAAACTGAATTAGTGGTATAGGCAATGGCCAGCCTTTTTCCCCCTTCTTAAATATTGACTTATTACTTGAATTTGGGTCATGGTCTGAGAATTGGGCCCTACTCCTGCAGAAGATGTATGTGTATTCTCTACATTTAATTACATGAATAGATCCACTGAGATCTGGAAGCATATTACAGTGTAAAAATTAAAGAGCTGTAAATCTTTGCAAGATGAGATTGTTGCAAGAAAAAAATTAACTAAATGCTTATAGTGGATCAAAAGTAGACAGAAGTTAGTATGCTAAATTTGTCCGATCTGTCTGATATATTGATGCTCTTACATTAAGGAATTTAGTTTGTTTAAATTAATGAACCATCATATTCTATCATTTGACTAATATAAATAATTTGGATTTTTTTCCTCCTTTCTTTTAAGAAATCCATTTGTCAGTAATTCAGCCTTTAAGAAATGAAGGTGAATAAAAATGCTGCTTTTAAAAAAGTAATAATTTATTATGCATCCAGTTATTTTGCTCAAGTCTTCACGCAGATGAAACACAGTTCTGTGTGCACAAAATCACTTTTTAAAAAAGCTTGAGAAATCTCATTGCTTACCCATGCATCAGTGCTTCTATTCACAAATTTATTTTATTTCTGCTTGGGTCTTGGTAGGAAATTCTGAAATTACCAACCTCTTTATAAGATTGCTGTCAGGTTAAATTTACATTTGAAAACTTTCCTGGAATTTTGTTGGATTTTTTTTTTTCTTTTTATGCTCATTAGGGGTACTACATCTACTCGATGTCAAAAGCATTATTTGTAAAAGCTGTTAAAATGCCCAGCCATGTGCAATATTTGAAGTGCTTGATGTGTCCCACAGCTTCACTTCTGAAAATGCACCATAACACAAAACAAAAGACTCACTTTTTTCATTATGGTATGCTACCTTTGGAGCTTTTCTTCGGTCTGTAGACAACTAATTACAAGTATTTTAATTTCTCTTTTTCTAGCTTAACACTTTGGGACTTTTAAGGATTTTTTCCCCCTGAGAACATTCATAGACAGGTAACAATGAAGACAGAGATCCTCTGTGACTTTGAAATGCTTTGTCTACTGATATCTGTCAGCATCTCATGATAGATGCATGTAACAGAATGAAGGAAAGAAAACTCTCTGGAAGAGCTTTGCTACGTGTGCATTCCTGTCCAGGGATGCTGCCTGTCACAGATGAAATGTCACATGGTTACTATTTAGCAACAATTTAAGATTTATTAATGGTGTGAGGTAAATCAAGGGTTAAATTTTAGCAACATTCAATCATTAATCAATTCAAANTGCAGGGTCTGAGATAATTGACCTTTATCAGGTACCTTTCCATTTCAGCCCATCTTGGATGATGTACTATTCTGGTGCATTTCACTGGTTACCAAAGCGCTTTGGGCTCTGACCCAGGTGCAGAGGTTAATAGGTTGTCAGGAGGTGATTGACTGTTACTATTGTTTCCAGTAATGAAGAAAGCATGAGTCAGGTGCGTTAAGGGGGTTCTTTAAAGCTTGGATTCACTGCTGTAATGAGGAGAGCAAGAGAAAGGTACTTTGAGGGAGTGCCTCAGCATTTGGGTTCACTGCCCTAATGGAGAGCAGGTACTCCAAGGAGGCACCTTGATGCCTGGGTTCATGGCTTTCACAACCCGTTCCTGACTCACCCTAGGTTGGTATGTGACCCCGGAGGAGAAGAACTGCACCAAGGGACTCAGGAGGGTAGGGGTTGTTGCACCACCACATTACTTCAGGGGTGAGCTGCTGGCTGCTTTTGCAGGCTCCTGTCTGACTGTTGGTACGGGTATTTATCATACTTTTACATTGTCTCTAAGCAAGAAGCATGCCTTCTGGTTTCATTGTATGTTTAAACATACAATGTTTATAACATCAGTTTGTTAGATAAATTTTTGGCCTTCAGTTGTTCTTTTATTTTCTTCCACTCTGTTTAGAATAGACTTTTATTTTCTTGATCTGGTATGGAGAAGAATCAAATTTCAAGGTCTTCAGAGGTGAGACACTCAAAGAGACCAGATTCTCCCTTTAAATTGTTATCACTACCAAAAAACAATGTGGGTGGTTGTAGAATCTTTGTTGTGGAGGATTTTTTTAATTGGAAATTCTTGTCAACAGAAATCAGCTGAGAAATATGAAGCCACACAATCAGTAAAATGTTCGGGTTTTCATTTGCTTTGCTATAACATAATGTTTAATAGGAGGTGCATACTTTATGGAGTAGAGAGGCATACTCCAGTGTCTTATATCATTGATATCTCAGTTTTTACATGACTAACACACAAAGGTAAGTACACACCAAAGACTGCATTTATGGTAACATACTTAGATGGTTTAGCTTTAATTTAGAAAGTCTTTCATTGGTCAAGAAAGATAAGTGACAGAACAAAGTATTTTCCCTGTGGAAGCAGCATACACTAAGAAGTTATAAACTTGTTTTCCTCCGGGGTATTTTAAAACTTGTTATGTGGACTTCTACTTGGTAGTAAGACTCAGAGCCTTCCCTCAGCTTTTTTAATGAAGAGATCCTACACCTAGGTCCTACTACCTCCCATTCCAACCTTCCAGCATCTCATTTCTGCATTTACTTTCACAATGAAGTTAGTCAGCGATCCCTTGGATAATATATTGAAACTTGAGATAAAATGGTAATTGTCCCTCAGTAGTTTTCTTCAATTTCAACGTCTCCCTTGTGACACTTGGAGCCCTGGAGGAAGATGCAAACCCACAGTGCTGGCAGTCTACTGCAGCTGTAATTACCAATGAGGATGCCTGTGTTCCCCTTTCCAGTTAGTCATCCTTGGAGATGTTTTTTTAGTGAAAAAGAGGAGGTGAGCAGGTAAAGGGAGCCTATAAATATTCTTGAATAGATGCAGTCCTGAAGAATTGGAGTTCTTCAGTAATTTGTCAAAACACACTGTATGAAGTGAGTGGTGAGATCATACCTTTTTTACCATAGCAGTGACTTATTTGCTCTGGGAATGAAGCTGGGCGGCTTTAGGCAGAATCAAGTCTCCCTGCCTCCTGTATTATGAGATATATATTAAGTTAAGAAAAGCTGATTTTAACCAATTGTATTTTGTCTGTAGTGATTATGTTAGCTGTGCTGCTGATATATAGCTTCCATGAGCCATTGGGTTTACCAGTATCTGTAAATGTTTTAAAGGGCATCCCCTCCCCTCCCTGTTATTTTCATAGAATCGTAGAATACCGGATTGGAAGGGACCTCACGGACCATCTGGTCCAACCTTTCTTGGCAAAAGCACCATCTAAACAAAATGGCCCAGCACCCTGTCCAGCCAAATCTTAAAAGTCTGTGTTGGGGAGTCCACCACTTCCCTGGGGGAGATGATTCCGGTGGTTGATTGTTCTCTTTGTGAAAAATTGTCCTCTGGTGTCCCATTGGTATCTCCCCCTGATTAACTTGTACCCATTACCCCTTGTCTTTTCCATGTGACTCCTTGTAAAAAAGGAGTCTCCGTCTTCTTTGTAGCCACCCTTTAATACAGGAACATGGTGATAAAGTCTCCCCTAAGCCTTGTATTCTCCAGGCTGAACAAGCCCAGTTCTCTCAGCCTTTCCTCATATGGCAGGCTCCCCAGCCCTTTGATCGTCTTTGTGGCCCTTCTCTGGACCTTCGCTAGCCTGTCCGCATCTTTTTTTGTACAGCAGGGACCAAAACTGAGCACAATATTCCCGGTGTGGCCTGACAAGCACTGTGTACAATGCTTTCAGCATTTTTTTCACAGTCCTACTGAATACATTAACAACCTTTAGAAAGATAGGCTAGCTCCTTTGATACTCTGTTGCATGTATTCAGACATGACTGCCTTTTTCCTCCAGCTGTGATGGGTTATATTAAGCTTCTCCATGAAGAGGGGATGCTGCAGCATTAAGTGCAAGTGATTCCCGCTTCTCCAGCATCCTGTGGGATGGTTCATTCCCTCATTCAGCCAAATCTGAGGGAGAAAAAGGCTTGTTCCTTCTCCCTGTGCGTACTGATCGTTTCTCCACGCAGTGCTCATCAAAACTCCCTCTATTCAACCACTTTTCTAAACCCAACATCATTTATGAAAGAACTGAAGAAGTCTCACTTGTAGCAAGGCAAACTACATCTTCCCAGATCCTGTTGGCTGAGTGATGATCTGGTGCCCAGGTCCGTTAATGGTCTGTTCTAATGCCAAATTATTAGTAAGGTGCTGGACAACTACCACTGTTGAAGTAGTCTTTGGCTACCAGAATACGTTCCCTCAATGATGTGTTAGTGGAAATATTAGGTATGTGGGGCCACCACTGTGTTCATGTTGAACCTAAGAACTGTCATCACACAAAGCATGTGCAGCAAACTGAGCTTTTAAAAATTCTTCTTCCTGTTTTGACAAACACTTGGCAAGTAATCCTAAAAGAAAAAAAATATATGTGTAAATATTTTTAAAAGCTTATCTTTATAGATTAACTGTGGGTATTGTTTGAGCATTGCACTAATGAGACAATACAAGCAGTAAGGGAAACAATGTTAATATTTAATAATGTTAATGAAACTGCAGGATTTGAAAAAACACCATTCTTTTTCTTGATGAAAATTTCACTAGATTTGGTACTTAACTTTTTTCCTTGATGCTATTTTGTGGACTATGTATTTGAGATTTTTGGGATAGAGAAGGAAAAAGTGTCTGATTTGAATTAGCCTTCTGATAAGGCTAGCACATTTGCAGAATTGGCAGGGGGAGATTTGGAAGGGTGAGAGTTTGAGGCTGAAATTGTTATTTGCTAACACATACAGCTTTGTACAAGAATTGAACTTTTCAGGTTTTTTTTGTGTGTGTGCATGTGTAATGTACTTTCAAGTAGCAGGACATGTTAAACTTGTAGTATGTGTCTGCTGGCAGCTACTGTAAAAATTCAGACCAGAGGCATTGCCCTCANAGGTACTGGGCTTTGCTGTATGTCTGTGCATACGGGGTCAGATGGGTCTTCCCACTCTCTCTCTTGGTGGGTAGGTTTTGATCTCGGCCCCACAGCCTCTTGGTTCCTGTCATCCACCTGGGTGCATATAAAGGCCACAGATCCTGTATATATTAATAATAAAGTTTCCAAGGATTCTGACTAGGAAAAAAATAAAATGGATAAAGTGAACCTCTTCTTAGGTGAAGGCCTAGATGAAACTGATATTAGTGCTTTCCACATCAATATGCTATGAATTCTTTAGTCTGCTGCCTTCCATAATGCTATTGAAAACACTTTAAGAAAATTAACTATTGCAAAGTATACTACTGCTTGAATCTAACTATTTTTAAGGAATAAATATTTCATCCTATGAGAATTGTACCCACTGTGAACATGCTTAAAAGATATGCAAAAGACTGAACTCTAAGGATTAACATCATTTGTATGACAGAGTTTACCTTTACAGTAGTAAACAATGAACATATCTGAAGGTAATTTAGAAAAATTGGTAAAATGGTGTTATCTTCAGACACAGAAAAGCCTTATACTTACAATACCCAATGGAAGTGTAATCTTCTTTCTATAAAGATCTCACTGTCATTGTGCCTGAAATGTTCCTTCCTCTAGAGAGAATGTTGTAGGCATAAAGCTTTAACACTGCCAGGGGATGGTATCTCCCCCAAAACCCAGAGCTTTCTGTTTCAAAGGGATGTTGTTTATGCTTCGAACACACAACTTTACATCTCCTGTAAAAACAGATTTAAAAGACAGTAGAGAGTCTACTCGAGGATTAGAGAAGGCATTTCTCTTTTTCTTCTTCCATTATTGGGCTGGACTCAGAAGTGAAAGAAACTAGTTAGCTCCTGAGTTGAGGGAAAAGCAAGTGCAGCAAACTGTATGAAATAAATACATATGTTAGAACTTAGCTTTCCTATATGAAGTTGGTGAAGAATTTAAAAAATAAAATTCCTATCAGAGTATCACAAAATGTGATGAAGGGTAAAATGCTTTGAAAGAAGTGTTTTCCTAAGATCACCAGTTAGAATGAAAATCTGCTTTTTTTTTTTTTTTTT
>VZTO01012057.1:12636-44204 GCA_013400615.1 Syrrhaptes paradoxus
CATCTCTAAGTATAGCTAGTGTAGAAATTGTTATTTGCTAACACATACAGCTTTGTACAAGAATTGAACTTTTCAGGTTTTTTTTGTGTGTGTGCATGTGTAATGTACTTTCAAGTAGCAGGACATGTTAAACTTGTAGTATGTGTCTGCTGGCAGCTACTGTAAAAATTCAGACCAGAGGCATTGCCCTCATCTCAGTCAGCCTGTCGGTGACGTTCAGCAATATCACAGGACTAGCTCCAGCAAACCTATTTCCAGGGACTCTCATAATTCATTACAGCTCAGTAAATCTCTTTGTGTGAAGTAAAATCTGTGCTGTAAATCCATCCATGTAATCACCTAAATCTTGCAACCAGAGCAAGGAGGGTACTGGGCTTTGCTGTGTGTCTGTGCATACAGGTCAGTCTTCCCACTCTCTCTCTCGGTGGGTAGGTTTTGATCTCGGCCCCACGGCCTTTTGGTTCCTGTCATCCACCTGGGTACATATAAAGGCTGCAGGTCCTGTATATATTAATAATAAAGTTTCCAAGGATTCTGACTAGGAAAAAAAAAAAATGGATAAAGTGAACCTCTTCTTAGGTGAAGGCCTAGATGAAACTGATATTAGTGCTTTCCACATCAATATGCTATGAATTCTTTAGTCTGCTGCCTTCCATAATGCTATTGAAAACACTTTAAGAAAATTAACTATTGCAAAGTATACTACTGCTTGAATCTAACTATTTTTAAGGAATAAATATTTCATCCTATGAGAATTGTACCCACTGTGAACATGCTTAAAAGATATGCAAAAACTGAACTCTAAGGATTAACATCATTTGTATGACAGAGTTTACCTTTACAGTAGTAAACAATGAACATATCTGAAGGTAATTTAGAAAAATTGGTAAAATGGTGTTATCTTCAGACACAGAAAAGCCTTATACTTAGAATACCCAATGGAAGTGTAATCTTCTTTCTATAAAGATCTCACTGTCATTGTGCCTGAAATGTTCCTTTCTCTAGAGAGAATGTTGTAGGCATAAAGCTTTAACACTGCCAGGGGATGGTATCTCCCCCAAAACCCAGAGCTTTCTGTTTCAAAGGGATGTTGTTTATGCTTCGAACACACAACTTTACATCTCCTGTAAAAACAGATTTAAAAGACAGTAGAGAGTCTACTTGAGGATTAGAGAAGGCATTTCTCTTTTTCTTCTTCCATTATTGGGCTGGACTCAGAAGTGAAAGAAACTAGTTAGCTCCTGAGTTGAGGGAAAAGCAAGTGCAGCAAACTGTATGAAATAAATACATATGTTAGAACTTAGCTTTCCTATATGAAGTTGGTGAAGAATTTAAAAAATAAAATTCCTATCAGAGTATCACAAAATGTGATGAAGGGTAAAATGCTTTGAAAGAAGTGTTTTCCTAAGATCACCAGTTAGAATGAAAATCTGCTTTTTTTTTTTTTTTTTAATTGAGGAGAGAAGAACTAAACAATTTGCCTCATTCTCTGTCCAGAAGGGCTCAATGACAAGACAAGAGTGTGGACTCATTTCCTAATTTTCTGATAGAAATAATTATTTTGTCACTGAAATTCTGAGTTCCATGTGAAGGGAATTGCGCCTTGGGATCCTACAGCGTTGTTTCCTTGCGAATATAGAAACACATTTGCAATTAACGTGGAGGATCTTCACCAAAATTAGTGAAGACCCCTATTTAATCTGGACATGGACGTGAAAGTGAATGTCAAAGTGAATTTTTTTTTTCTCCTGCAAAACAGTATTTAAGATTTAAATGGTTAGCTGCTTCACACATGTAAATTATAGGCAGAGGTTTCTTTCAGAAGGCTGTTGCAATATAAACAGCATATGGCTTGTGCCCTTTGTCACCCTTGTTCTGGAAGTCACTGCTTGACATTGACAGTTACAGTGGCCCAGGGACATAAGGTCTCTTGGAGTCTGTCACCTTGTGTTAAATCAAGGTTCCAGTCACTCTACAAATGTAAGCTCTCCTGTTTGGGGAAATGTAAGCGAAAAATAGCTTTATTTTGAATTGACACTTCTGGAATCTTTGGATCTTTGAGAAAAAAATTAAGTGATGACTGTAATATGAAATATACGTGTTGGCATTAATTACTGAGGCAGAGGACATTCAAGTACTGTTGTTTCTAGGATCATGCTTGTAGCACAGATGGTTGGTGCAAAATTTGTGAAAAGCTTTAGATTACACTGGATTTTGTCTGTTTCTGTTCATGCAACATAACTTCAAACAATGTCAGAGCATTTTTCATATGAATTTCATCTTTAATAGTACTTATAGACAAAACTCCTCCTTAGTTATTTACTGTACCAGGCTCAGTGTTCTGACCTAGCTCCTTCACTAACAACCCTGTGTTTAGGAATCAATTATGTGATTTTTCTAAGTATTTACTTAAGAAGGTAATAACGTTGCATAGTTTTACAGGAAAAATCAGTGCTAACGAAAGAACTGAACTGAGACATTGTCAGAGACAACTAAAGCTGGAAATGTTTTTGCTTACTTTTTATTGGTCTTTGAATTCATACTGAAACTCAAAACCAGATTGAACTGCTTGAAAAACTTCAGTATATGGGATTTCTTTGTGCATGTAAAAATATGTATCTTTCTGAACTTCAGGAACAGAGGTTATTATTAACCACTTTTGTAATGGAGAAATGAGAAAGAAAAAAGAAAATAGGTGAGGTTGCATTTTCCAGACTTTTTGTGAGTGAGACGCCTGCTTAGAGGAAAACATCTCAACAGTGGTCAATAAATAATGAGCTGATGAGCAAACCCAGCTTCTTCTGGTAACTGGTTGTGTTTCCAGGCTAGGATACATTTTGACCAAAAATAAGCCCTAAGATGTGAAAAAAAAAAAGAAAAAGTTCACCTTTCAGCAGATAAAGCCAAACTTGAAAGAACCAGCAGAACAGAAGTAGGAGAGTCAATTGCTAAGCGATACCTATTTTTTTCCTGTTTCATCCTGTGGCCACCTCTGAATCTGTCTATCCAAATCTTAGCAAAAACAATGTAAGATGATGAGGGGGCATTCCCCTCTGAGGTATCTGTCTAATGCTTATAAAAAAGTTTTACAGTTTCTTAGGTCTAAGCCATGGGATGTTTGCAAAGATGTGACTTGCTGAAATGACAGCTGTGAGGTAAGGCAGGCTAGGAGAATGCATGAGGGTTGTTTTATTATACCCGAGAGCTGGGTAACAAACAACTTCATTTGAAATCAAGGGTAGGATTAAACCCAATGCGGGAGGGTGAGGAGAGAACTGTTTTCTTCTCCCAGCATAAAACCAAAACCAAAACAAAAGACTTGATCTAATGGTACTTCTTCGTGGCTGCCACTACGTCAGGGCTGGCTGCTCCGTGGGGTGCTCACAGGGACAGTGGTGCAGAGTGGCTGGGACAGAAGTATGGTGGCTGGGGTGGCTGGGGTGCACTGGGAGAGTCAGGGTTGTGCAGGAACAACACTGCTGGACATGATTTGGCAAGTGAGGCAGGCAGGAGCAAGCGCTNATGGCTGCCACTATGTCAGGGCTGGCTGCTTCGTGGGGCGCTCACAGTGACAGTGGTGCAGAGCGGCTGGGACAGAAGTATGGTGGCGGTGGCTGGGGTGCACTGGGAGAGTCAGGGTTGTGTGGGAACAACACTGCTGGACATGATTTGGCAAGGGAGGCAGGCAGGAGCAAGCGCTTATCCCAGCTGTTTTCCTTGGAGGTCAAGTGTCTTGTGTGTGACCTTGGCTTATGGCACAAATTCCCAGATTTGTCTTTATTGTAGTTTTAATTGTGTGTATTGAAACCAAAATGATGCCTTTCCTTAAAGTAGGGTGGGGTGTCAGTGTAGTTTTTGTAATAAATATTCCTTTTTTTATTGTTTATGATTTTAGGCTTTCTGAAATCCTTCAAAGGTGCTATTTCAATGTAGTCAATCTAAATTTAAACCAGTGCTCCTCTGGCAAAACACAATACGTACGAAAACATTATAGCTTTCTGAAGCTTGGTTTGGGGTTTTTTTGTTTGTTTGTTTCAAAAGTAGACAACGAGTTTTCTCTTCAGATGTTCATTTTTGCTGTTTGGTTGTTTTATCCTTACAAAAGGAGAGGAAGAAGCAACCTGCCAAGCATATGTTGTAAAACCTCTGCCAGATGCATTAAATAGTCAAGACTGAGAATAGGGGCAAAAGAAGAAATCTTTACTGCTGAAACTGCTGAAACTAACCTTAAAGGGACTTCTCACAGTGTATGGCTACAGGCTTCTTTTTGAACATCTTAACCCCTAGCTAGTTTTGGTTGTAAGGCAGTTTGGAAGCGAACTAGGAAAGGTGTCAAAGTTTCACCCTTGTTTCATGGCCTAGAACATGTGTTGGGCTGGGTGATATGAGAAAATCCACTTTTTAGGTTCTGATTTTTGATTTTCCTAAATATTTTTCTTGCAATTATGCTTGTTCTTTCTGTACAGTAGCTCTACTGCCAGCATCAATAAAAGACAAAAAAAACCAAACCCACCTCATTTTATCTGATGACAGATGCTTGCAAACAGTAGTGATAGTCTTAGGGAACAGGACCCAGAAGTCAGTGTTTGGGGTAGGGCCAGCTGTTAGGCAGCTACATCAGGGCCTTGCTCTGTCAGTGTTGCCTGCACAGCAGCCAGGCTTCAGGAGAGACAGGCTGCAGTCCCAGCCTGTGACTCTGGTCCCTGGTCTATGGAGGGCACTGAGGCCAACACCAACACTCCAGAAGTACATGAATTCTGGAGTTCACCTAGGGATCAGTTACTGCTACCTTTGATAGAAGGAGAAATAACATGCCTTCCCCAGCCTCCAGCTTGTTTATTGGAAAGTTGAGTTGTAAGCAGTGCTTGGCACACCAAAATCAGGACTGCAGATTCCAAGCAGGTCAGGAGGTAAAGTTCCAAGGAAGATGAGCTCACATCTCTTGTTAATTATATTTCCCACGGCTTGGCTTGCCACTTATTCCATGAGACTCTTACCTTATCTCTAATTCTCTTTCTGCATTGGATGCTTGCTCTGTGTTTAGCTCTGAATTTTCTGTTCTGATCTTTGACTGCGATTTAAGAAATTAGACATTATTTAGACATTGACATATAGATATGCCTAATTTAAGTCAGATAATTCCTTCACTGCATTATTTTTAAGTCCTTTTATGGATTCAGGCCCAGACATTTTAAGTTTTGGACTTCTGATGTTTGGTGTTAGAACACTCTCAGTCACTCTGCAGATTACACTAGCAGTAAATTATCTTGAGAGGTTTATGGGAGAGCAAGAAATTGAGTCTGCATCCAAGGCTAGGACTTTAATCAAGGACTCTTTCCTGTGGCGTATGTTTTTCTAAATTGCTATGCTTGTTTGACTGATGGGTGTCAGTACATCACTTTGCAATTAAGCATTATTCTTACTGTCATGTTTCTGAAGCTAGGATTGGATATCTACACAGCCAAGTTGGTTTCATCAGTAGTCTGACTATTAGGATAAATTAAAAATCAACACAGTTATGTGACAGCATTTATGTTCAAGATCATTCCATTTATTTTCATGCTTTTAATGATCAAAAAGTGACCTGCCAAAGTTGCTTTCAGCTCTACTGGGGTGTGGTTTCTTTTTACAGCTGATCAAAACTAACTAAGGGTCTAATGCCCACCTGACTCCCCAGGGATCTGCAGCTTCAGCCCCCTTTGTACTCCTGCAGCACGCGGATGAATCACATCGATTTGTCTTGTGGAGAATTAACTAACAAAAGCACGGGATCCAGGGTTTCACTGGATCATCAGAGTTGTCCCATTTGCCCTGCAACCACATGTTCATGAGATCTGGCAGGAGGCAGAATGGAAATGTGCTTTCGGCAACAGCATGTGATTAGACTTGGGTAGATGTAACATATTACACTTCCTGATAGAGAAAGCAGTGATTTAATGGTTGTGTTAAGGTAAGACTGAGTAATATTGTTATTTTTAGGGTAATATTGAGTAAAATTAGATAATGTTAGGGTAGCATTTTGAGGTCCTGCTCATAGACTAGTACACCACTAGGCTAAGCATAGTACAAACACATAAGAAAAGGATGATCCATGCACCAGAGCAGTGTTATGATCCTAAGCAGAGTTTATAATGCATGCTAGAGAAGTTTAGGAAGAATAAAGCAAGAAGATTCACCAGTAGCGAATGTAGATATCTTTTGTTCATTACCAATAACTGCATGAGCCCTCTCTTGAAGTTAGGCTACTGAAAAAAAAGTAGAATAACACCTGAATAAGTAGTTAAACCAGAGTTTTAGCCTGACTTAACTAAGATTTTCTAAACCTTAGATGATTTCTGTAATTATTTTTGACTGCCTTTGTTTTTGCGGCATTATTTTTCCACATAGTCTTTGCATTTTCTCATTTGAGTATTCCTGGTGACCAATGGCCTCTGGAATATTGTGTCCAGTTCTGGGCCCCTCAGCTCAAGAGGGACAGGGAACTGCTGGAGAGACTCCAGCGCAGAGCCACAAAGATGATGAAGGGAATGGAGCATCTCCCTTATGAGGAAAGGCTGAGGGAGCTGGGTCTCTTTAGCTTGGAAAAGAGGAGACTGAGGGGTGACCTAATTAATGTTTATAAATATGTGAAGGGTGAGTGTCAGGAGGATGGAGCCAGGCTCTTCTCTGTGACATCCAGTGACAGGACAAGGGGCAAAGGGTTCAAGCTGGAACATAAAAGGTTCCACTTGAATATGAGAAAAAACTTCTTTACAGTGAGGGTGACAGAGCACTGGAACAGGCTGCCCAGAGAGGTTGTGGAGTCTCCTTCTCTGGAGACATTCAAAGCCCGCCTGGATGCGTTCCTGTGTGATCTGATCTAGGTGTTCCTGCTCCGGCAGGGGGATTGGACTAGATGATCTTTCGAGGTCCCTTCCAATCCCTAACATTCTGTGATTCTGTGACAGGCAGGATATTAATCTCATATAGTCTTCCTTTCCCATGAAAGTTTGGACCAGATGATCTTTCAAGGTCTCTTCCAACTTGAGCTATTCTGTGATTCTGTGATTCTATTATTTTTTTCTAAGTCAAGTTGAAAGACTAAAATAATAAGTCTGTGATGCATTTTATGTCTTGAAGTTAAACTTACATTTGTGTTTCTTTTTTTATTCTGTGTCGTAAAATTTGATTGTATTTTTCAAGCTCTCTTCTGTACAGCCAAAAGATAGTCTTTCACATAAGGAATATAGTAATTTTTTTAGGCAGCCTTCAATAATGAAATAGAAAGTTAGTTATTTAAGCTTACAATAGAAGCAGCATTAACTTAGTTCCTGGTTAGGATTTCTCACAGTTAGAATCTGGGTACTTTTGTAACTATACAATTTGATGCAAAAGTGCTTGAAGCGTCACTGGAGCAGAGGCCAGCAAAAGTATTATCCTAAGGTACCATGAAAGTCTGTAACAGAATCTGAATGTATCTGTTATGTGAACCTATACATTCTTCTAACTCCTTTTCCTATGTACCCAGAGTGCATTAAGATGTTTAAATAAATCAGTATTTTTTTACTTTTGTAGTATAGTAAAGATAATAAATGAAGGTGAATACATGTACTTTGAATATAAAAGTTTCATTAGAAGTAGAGTTTTTAAAATTAAATTAGCCCTAGAATACACAAATATGCTAGTGGAGGGCACTGCAGAACTTTTTTTTGTAAATAGAGTAATATTACCCTTCTCTGTTGACAGAGTTTGTTACCTGTGTTAGATGGTTTACATGGATCCTCCTTAACACTGTCCTATCAAATGCCATTTACAGGAGATTTCTTCTAAAACAGATCCCATATGCAGTGCTTAATGAGGTAGGAAGTGGACACCGTGATGAAACAACAGACCTTTAATTCCCTCTGAGCTCTTACAAGTCTCACTGTAAGAGAGACTTGTAAGTCACATTATTGTTACTATTAAGTCTCGTAAGTCTTATTATTTGCATAACTGCATGTAAGAATCTAAGGTAGGTGAGAAGGAGGGAGGGAGGGAAAGATACGACTTCCTCCTCTCTGGTACTGAACTAATACAGCCACAAGGACAAAGTGCTTAAATGTGTTTCACTGCAATTAAGATAAAGGCCACTGGATAAAATTCTGTACCTCATCTTTTTGCTGCTGTTGGTTCCTATCACCTAGCAGCAGTGGACTAGAGTATCCCTGATACTCTTCTTACGTGATTCAAGGTGATGTTCTGGGGCTTTCCAGAACAACCCACTCAGATGGGACCATATTCTCTGATTATTTTTTTTATGCAGTAAGAAAATAAGTATCATATCATTAGAAAACCTGTGTCTAGGAAAGCCTGCAAGCAAAATGTCCTGAATATGCAAAATATGGTCATGAACATTTTCCTAAAACAGGAGTGGTCCCCATTCCAGTAACTCTTTGCATTTGCAGTTCTCTGTGCCTGCATCTTCAGACTGATATAAAAAACTGCATTAGGATATCGTGGGTGAGGCTTCTCAGGTTTTATCCCATTCTGCCAATTTGTTCTGGTCGGAAGACAAAGGTCTAAATCAAGCACAAATTAGTATGGAATATCTCAGAAATATGGCTCGCCAGAGTAGGTAATAGCCCTGAGCTTCCAAAATGTCAAGAACAAATACCAAAAATTAAAAAGAACTGAAAAGTCTCCATAATTCAGACGAAGAAGTCTGCTGAATTCTGGACAAAGCTGGATGGGATGATGGAAAGAGGGCTGCCTTCCACTGCAATCGACAGGGGTCTGAGAAAGAACTATCTGCTTTCAATCCTGATATTTGGAACTTAATATTTGATATTAGTGTGTGCTATGAAGTAGATAACTCTGAAAATGTATTGAGGTTTGTACAATACATTATTTTTAATCTCAAGATAGAGGCCGATGTTTTCCAGCTATATTCTTACATAGGACAGGTAAAAAAAAAATCCTTTCATTAATTAAAATAAGCATTTTCTTTCAAATGCTTGGATGCATTATTGCTCTAAAAATTAACTGGTTTAGTTCTAGAAAATGAGGTTTTCTTGTACTCCTTCATGGCAGTTTTAGCAGAGAGTCTACTTAGAAGCAGTGTCGTCCTGAATAATTCATAGCCAAGCCTGTACTTAATGAACCATAGCTACAGGGAAACAGCAGTTACTTGGTTAAGTGTCCAGCATACATGCTGTACATGTTTGAATATTTAGACATCAGCCAAAGCTGGAGATAAGTCTCAGGGACAAAATAATCCGTAGTGTTTCTAGTGTAGTATGAAGTGCAAACTGAGAAAGAAAATCCAAAAGGAATCATATAGCAGAATTCACCTAGCTGGATTTTGCTCTCAGAAAAATAAACACATCTTCAAATAACCATTGTTTTCTACTAGGAGGTACTTTATCTTTTCTTTAATATTATTTCCTAAAATGTCTGACTCTATTTCCTAAACAGGAACAATGGATATATCTTTATTTACAGATGTAGGTAACAATGGAGATTTTGGAAATGGCTGTCAGAGATCTAGAAGTCTGCATGGCCTTGATTTGAGTTTCTTTATGCCTTCTTTATGCATCTGCAAAGCTTTTCCTTGAACTCTTTGAGAAACATAACATACAACTTTCCCATGTTGTGTTTGAGTGTGGCTTCTTTTATTTGTTCTTCTTGAGTTTTGTTCATGCCATGAGCTGGTGGTATAATATTGAGCTTCTCTTAATTTATAGCAGATATGTTGCCTTCAGTGTTTTGTGAGGTTGCCACTGGATATTTTATTTCTTCTTTTGCTTCCGATTAAGCAATTTGAAAACATATCATTTGCTTAATTCCATTATTATTATGCAATAAAAAGTAAAATATATTGAAATAGAAGATTCAGTTCCCATATGACAGCTTCTGCAATGTGCAGGAAAATGATTTGCATGTCCTGTTTGCTGAAGTACATAGTGATACTTCCAGAAGCTACAATGTGCTCTTTAGACTTACCGAGTCTTTTAAGTGCATTCCTCTTTATGAAAATTTAACCACAGAGCACAAATTTAACCACAGAGCACAGTGGAAATACTATGCAACAGGAAAAAAAAGCTTAATTGTCTGACTGTTCGGGTGTCTGTCAGGAAGGATATCTCAGCTGAACAACTGTATGTATAGAATTAATATGGGCTTATTTTTTTAGTTTCAGAACCATGTCTTCTGTCATTCATAAAGTGCATGATGTTTAAGTGCGTAAGCCAAAAGTAAAGTGTGTGTAGAATTCATATACATAGTCATTCCTGAGCTTTCTAAGACGTTCTGATAAAACAGCTCGATTATACAACATTCATGCTAATGGTTTGACCCAGGAGTTAACTCGTGCTTCTGTGAATATTAACAAGTATCCTATCACAAATGGATCTTTGATACTAACACCATGAAGCTGTAGCAACTAACAGAGATTTCTAATCAACAGGCTTTTTCCTTCAGACAGGCTTCCCTCTCCCAGACAGTATCTTCAGAATATTGGGAAGTATGTATATTAAACAGGTTACAGTTTCCTACTGAAAAAATGTAATTGAATCCGTTAAAGTTGAACTAAGGCCAATTGAATGATTAAGGGAAAAGGTCTCAATGAATAATTAGGCATATTTTACTGTATCATAAAATAATTAAGCTCCTTCACGGAAGCTTGAAGTGAGCTGCTTTTTGTTAGGACTGGAAATAACCTTTACTCAGGATGCAAACCAAACCTGTCCAAATGTAGGAAGCCAGGCATCTTAACCATGGGGGCACTAAATCTGCTCTCTCTGAGGTGTGAAGACCAGATGTTCTTTTGTTAGCACACATTCTTTCTAAGAAAGTCAAAAAGAAACATGCCTATTCGTGTCTTTCATAAAACAGGTCTTCATTTGTTCAGGACAGGTCTACAGCATAAATGATTCTGATATTAGAAGTGTGAGAGTTTCTGAAAACTGAAGAACGTATTTTGTGTTTGAGGATATCAGCACAGAGTCATGAGGTCTTGCTTTTCAAGAGAGAAATAGGCAGCCACTGAGAGTTGGGATGGACCCCGTGGTATACAGCTGTGGAAGGACTGTTCTCTGCAGTCTGCTTGCATGTTACGGCTCTTTCCAGGTTTGAGAAACCGTGTGTATTTCACTGAGAAGGGTGCCTACAGCTGAACAACCTCTGATAAGAACACCCTGTTGTCTCACCTTCAGCTGAATTAGTTGTGCGTGTTTTGCATAATAACAATTTAATTGGCCTTAACCTGATTCTTTTTCCATCTTAAAGATGGTTTCAGAATTGGCAAGGTATGATGTTGCAAGACAGTATTTAATCAGTTACGGAATACACATTAGTAATGTCCTTAATCTTTATGAAGCTAATGGTTTTCATTACTGGTCTTTACCCTACTCACCATTTGAGAGCAGTTTCAAAACCAGTACAGCTGGAAGACCAGTAAGAGACAGACATGGCTTCGTGTTGTTTTCCCTTCTTTTCTTAGGTTTTCTGGTTGCAGATAACAAAACATTTTCTGTAAGCTTCTTGACCTTCCATAAGATCTCTCTGGGGATACATTATCCAGACCAAGGTTGGTTGTTCTGACTTCTTACAGGAAGTGTCAAAACAACCTGTGATTACATGGAGGGGTTGCTTTAATGGGTCAGGGTAAATGATCCAATAAATATTCAGCATTATTACAGGATATACCAAGTTAGCTCCATGGACTTTAATTCTTTGCATTACTAATGATGTGGAAAGGTAAAATAAACATATCCCCTGACAGGAATTGTTTCCTAATACACACAATAAAAAACCTGTTTTTTTTAAACAGTGTCGACTTTCTATTCCACATTAATTCCATCTCAGAAAGGAATGGGCCCTTACTTTGTTTCCACTTGTGTTAATACAAATATTTTAATCAACGTAGCCTACCTACAAGCAAGCAAATACTTCTTACACTTAGCATGTGTATGCATGTGATGTTGAATGCATGTAGTAAAATACCTATTCTATTTATAATACTATTATAAGATCTACTATCTAGTTATTTATGTGGTAGACGTACTGCCACTCTGAGAACAAAAACTAAAAATGTTTTGTCACTGCAATTACTTTTCCTTCTTTGCTGTAAAGAAGGGAATATTGGGTAGCATTGTCATTGGTCCTTTTATGATGGATTTGCTTTTTAGCTTGTTTTTCTGAAACCTCATATTCAAGGTATGATGACTAGGGAGTAACACTTTGTGAAATCAGAGAAATTAACAGTATGGTTAGAAGTTCAATCTCTTAGACAATTTCTGGACATTTTTTTCCTGAGTCAGACTCAGCTGACAGTGAATAATGTTTTTCTAAATGATTTCTTGCATTACTGATGGCACAAATTATGCCTTGATTGCATGACTGCTGGGAAGTGGCATGATCATGGCTGAGTACCAAAATACAGGAAAAACCAGGGGGTAATAGAAAAGTAACAGAAGGACTGTCTCTCGGATTTCAGTACTGCATGGTTCTTTGAAGAATAACTTCTGTTTTAATACTTACAATAATATCCCTGCTAACCTGTATGTGTTTGTAACTTGAAATCTTATCAGACATTGCAAGTATGTATGGTATTTAGGGCAAGTAATGTTTTTGTATCTTGAACATTGGAAGTGATGGAAAATAATTGCAAAATGATTGTAAACCTCTCCTATATCCCATATCTGTGGTCATAGCTTCCTGAGTGTTTAATGTGAACTCTGTTGCTGAAAGAAAAGTCCAATGCATGGTCCTCACCCCACTACTTGTTCCTATGTCTATGGAGCCATAGCCTCAGACTGGCACAAACCTTTTAACTGTAAACTATGCTGGAGAGTTTCTCCAGGCTAAAACTGACCTGACGGAACTGTTTCTTTCAATGGCAGGTCCAGCTTAAACTGGTGTCATGTGTTCTCTACTACAACGACTACTAAGCTACCAATACAAGTTAAAATAGTAAAGAAAAAAATATGCGAGAGTGCTTTTGATATACAAGTACTACGATGAGTCTGGATTTGTAGAAGCCTTTTTACAAAGATCCTCTCCGGAATTTGCCTTTACTGATTTGTACATGATCAATGTGATAATGAAGTCTTTCCCCAGTCACTGTAAAAATGTCAGGATCAGGTTGGCAGATAGAGCAAACAGCTCACACACTCTAGTTTTCTTTCTCTCAGCAGGTTGCCCACATTAAGGACCGATGAGAAGGAAGTTTCTCTAGTTTGTGACAAATACAATAACATAGCTCCTCACGGCTGCCCTCTCTGACACAGAAATGTTGCTATTTGCTCAGTTTTGGTGACAGTGAAGGGTCCTGATAGTCCATTTCCTGAAAACATTAAGCTGATAAATAACCATATCATGCGTACTTCCTTTCCCCTCATACTCTTCCACAAGAGTGAAGCTTATACCTCTTTCTTCTTTCTTTTTTTTTGTCTCTTTACTGACGAAGAGCAGGTCTTTGGTGTGCTGGTGGTTTTTATCAGTAGTATAAACACTGCTTCAGTTCCTTGTATGAATTTACCTGACTATCCATCTTTTTATTTCCTGGGGACTGTAGCTGCATACCTGACTTTTGCCTACATAACAGGGAAGCAGGGGTTTCCATAACTGTCCACATGTTTTTATTCTTGCTTGACAAACTTTGGAGAAATAGTCAAACTTATTTTTTTTTAATTCTGAGAGTGTGCCAGTTCCATCCTTGATTCATTTATGTGTATGTAGTTATGTTTAACCTTCTCCCAGATGCCGACAATAAAGTGGACCAGGTTCAGGCTTGCTAGAGCTCTTCTAAACATAAATCCAGGTGGTAGAAACTAAAACACTACCTCTTCGAATGTATTCTTGGTCTCACTTTCATTTACACATAACTGTGTATTCAGGCTTGGAAATAGGAAGAAAGAGAAACTTTTGATTTGGGAGGTGAAGAGGGAGAAAGTGGAATGTGAGGAAATGTGTCAACCAAATATATAACGAGAAAAAGCAAAATTTCACCTGCATTGATAATCTGACTCTCATAGGCTTATTCTACAAATGGTGTTAAAATAACTAGATAGAAAGAAGTATATTTTTTTTTTATTTGGACAATGTCTCTGCCCAGTGCCCTTTCATGCAAGGGCAGATCCCTCTCAAGCTTGAATCATAGGCTGGCTCTGCAGTCTGGCTTGTCCTGCAGAATCCCTCCCACTGACCAGTTTTGTGAGGTAAATGCTCTTACACAATGCTGTTCAACTTGAACTTGTTCAGTGATGGAGTAGACCCCATCGTCCTTTTTTTTGTTTGATTACTGAAAAACACATAATAAACTGTCTCAGATAAAGGTGAACCACTTGCCAATTTGTAAATTTTGTTGCAGCAGCACTCCAATATTGCACACACAGTCAGAGCTTGAATTCCTAGTAGTATTATAAAATGTCATGTGTGGAGCTCTGGGTAGCCTCAGTCACATCAAAATTAATGCCAGTGAGATGGGGTAAACCAATTTCTTCCTCCAGGGGAGGGGGTGAAATGTCATTCTGTCCTCCTCAACTTTGAAGCACCAGACTTCACATAGATCAGAAATAATCCCTATTCTGATCTATAAACAGAATCACAAATCCAGGCTTTTCTGTGAGGCTATTTTGGATTTTTGAATTTTCCTGAAAAAATGCCCCTGAGATAAAAGGAAAAAGGTTTTCCATTAATGTTTCTCTTCCTGCTGCAAGGAGTTGTGGTGAGTGTGCTGCGAAATGAAATAATTTGTCCTGAGCATGTTGCAAAAGACAATTATACAGAAAATAGTCTGTAAGCTACAGTGTGTTTTCAGGGGGAAAGAGGAAAAGGTCTCATGTTTCCATGAGACAAAGAGGAAAATAAGCACAGGGTCTTTTTTTTACTAAACACAAAAAAAATGGGTATAAAACCTTCCCTGAATGAGCTGGGGGTCAGGTTTTTGTGTGGACTTGGAGGACCACTTCCTGACCTGCTGCTGCTTCTGTAATTTCACATAATTAGCTGTAATATAAATAGCTTCTCCTCCTGGATGAAGTCTCATTTCTTGCACAGTTCCTTTTTCTTAACAGTTTAATCAAACTAATTGTGACAAGCAGTGTATTTGTATAAATATTTAAATGTAGAGCATGAGGATTGAATTATTTATTCTGCAAATGTAAACTTAATGTAACTATCTTTGGAAACCATCTCATTCTCATATGGTTGTGCAATTTGGTCATGCATGCTGTCTGTTGAATTTCATGTTTTATGTTTCAAATGGCTCAAACAAATTATAATATTTGCATAAGGGCTGAACAAGATGCCAGAAGAAACAACACACAGAAGAATGTCTCGGTTTAACACACAGAAAAACTAGTTATCTTTGTAAATTCAACTGCCAAGGGCCCCCAGTTTCCTGAAAATGGGTTAACAAAGATACAGATGATGTCATTCGTTGTGCAATCTTGTCTCATGCACGAAGAGGCATATGTTCTGAGCTGGAAAGAAAAATACTGTATTGATGGCAGATGCCAAGCTGCACGGGGAGATGCTGAATCTGAAACTCGGAACCAGATTTTTCTCTCATGTGATATTGTGACTTGCAGTGTTTCTGCAGCATTTCTCTTAGGGAAGGATGCAGAACTGTATGTAATGGTGCGTCCCGCTGCATGGATGAGTTACAGCTCTCTAGGGAAAAAAACGCTTCTAAATGTGAAAAAGATACCACATCAAAAACTGTACTGCATCCCAGCAAGTGGGGGACTGGTAGAGTCTTTTGCTTCACTGCACACGTTGAAGGGTAGCTTAACAGTGCATAAAGGCTTCTTCCTCCCGTTTTCCATACTGAGCCTCAGATCAGCGGGCCCCGGCTGCTGCTGTCCCAGCAGCAGAGGTTATGCTCCAGTTGCTGCTGCTCCCGTGGGCATCAGCAGTTGCCATCTCTCAGAGGAGAGGCAAGGAGGAGAACTCAGTGCAGATTTGGCAGGGGGAATAGGGTGGGTGGCATTGATACACATCAGTATTTGACGTGCTTGCTTTCATGTTCCTGAGGCACTGTGTTTCTGAGCAGCGATAGTGTCTGTATCCCTAGATAGGACCTTGTGCCTCCTTACCTTTACACTTCTAATTTAGTGGGATGGCGGCAGAAAACTTCAAGGATATTAGTCAGTGAGATGAATGATTAACAGCAATAAGCTCCAAATTCAGTGAGAGCAATAGAGAAAGTGATTTTCCCGCACACTCCCCCCCCCATATCTATTCTTCCTTTAAAAAAGTATGAAAGCATTTTCTGAGGGTAGGATTCAGTTGTTCACCTCCCACTGACAGTCCCTGGTGCTGATATCACCTACAGCACGTTTAGAGAATGCTTTTATTTTCTGCCTTCTTAGACATGCAACAGAGCTGCAGCAAAATAATTCTCTTCCGCTTTTGAAAACACCTTATTATGAAGATTTTCTTGTTTAAATAATTCAGTATGTCAGCACTTCTTCAAACAGGTTTACTGGTTGATGTTAACATTGGGAGCCTTCAGTGGGAGGCGAATTATAAACCTAAGCAATATTGCTACAAAACCAGAGGGAAGACACCAACGCCTTCCGGGCTTCTTTTTTTTTTTCCTTCTCTCTCTCTCTCTCTCTTTTTTTTTTTTTCCCTCAATAAAATTTGCACAGATTCTCAGCTATCCAGTTTATAGACCTAGAGAATCCCATTTGGCTGAGCACAGCTGGTTGTGGGATTGCAGTTTTATTCACAAGCAGACAAGTTTTGCTACATTCTTACTGTTTAAACCCCAAGAAATTTGTCCTAGCGTTTGTACTCAGATCGAGTTTTCAAGATAAGAATTATTTTTAATTAGCTCTTGCTCTTCAATATTTCATTTGCCTCCGGTAAAAGCCATGCAATTTGATCAAAATCAAGCATGTCTCCAAATGTTCCTTTTGACAGGGTTTTCTGGGAGTTAATTTCTGTTTTAAATGAGACACATTTGTCTTGGAATAAGTGGTATTTCAGAGCTTGGGCTATTTCTTTGAAATGTGAGAAACTTACACACGTGTCTGTGTTGAGTCTACAGTGGTACAGTGCCTTTCTGGCTCACTTGCTTTTGGTGGAGAGGTAGTTGTTGTTCCTCTTTCATGAAACATCAAAACTCTCTAAAATCTTGAGGAAGGAAAACAATTTTCAAAATGTTTTTGTGATTTTTGTGTTTCCATCCAGCTTTGCCTGTGTCCTTCAGATGATTTCATTCTCTGAAAAGAAGCAGTGTGAGTATTTCTAGAGATGCTTCTGGGCTCGATGACATCAGTTTTACTAAGTTTAGCAGAACTGCAAAATTCTAAATTAACAAACCACTTCACTGTGTGGTGGTGCTAGAGCTAAATCAGCAATACTGTTTTCAGTGAAGCATTGCTACTTTTTTCCTTCACTGACAGGGTCTCAGCAGGGGAAGGAGAGATATTTAGTGAATAGATCAGAGCACAACTAAAGTTTTACCATTTCACGGTTTTGGGGGGCCTTTATTTCTCTCTGCTGTGGATGCTGCTCAGTACAGTGAATGTAGTGTTATTGATTTTACTGCAAAGATGCCAGTTTTAATAGTGCTTTTATCACACGTGAAAAAAATCCAGCTTGGTCTTTGGTGATTGACCTCTATCAAAGGGAATATCTGTTTCAGTTGCACATGTTGTCAGAGGACGTTTTCCAACACCCGCAGCAGCATTTCAGGGATGCCGAGAACACGCGCACGTACCGAGCTCCCTGCGCAGACAGCTACAGTGAGAAGGGTGTTGGTACCACTTGGGCAAAGCTTTCTGCAGCCGTGTTGGCTTTTCTTTTCTCATTAGGGCCAAAGACTCCTGACTTGGAGGGAGCAGGACACCTCTAGGATACCTCCCGTATTTATTCTTGCTATTTGGCAGGTAGAAAACTGCCTCTTTGGTCTTCTTTTTTCTTGAGCAATTAAAAATCTCTGCTACTTAATTCTTCTCTGTCTGAAGAATATTTTAATTGGGAATTACACACAAACTACTCAACCCAAAGCTACGTAGTAAAGTGGGAAGTGTTCTGCTAAATCCTGTCCTGTTTCAAATGACAGCAGAAATTTGCTGCAATATTTGTCTCTGATAAGTTTTTTTGGGGGTCTCACTGAGCCACTGAGTTTAAATATTCATTGTGCTTTACTGCAGAGACCGAAATCAATTTGTTGAAGGTTCTATTTTTTATGGAAGGAAATTCTCTGTGCATTGAAATGATAATGTCAATATGTGAAGTTCTGCAGTTGGGCTGTAATGTTGAAGTAGTAGAATTTAGTTGAAGACCTCAGTTACTTTAAAAACTTGAAGTGCTGACTACAGCTATCTTCTGGTAAAAAAAAAAATAAATGTAAGTTTCTGCATAGCTTGTACCAAAACTGTTTAGATACCTAATAAAGCAATCTTTCCAAAGTAAACCATTATTACTCTTCTCTTAAAGGACAATAAATTGAAGTAATAGATGTGGAGGTAAAAAATCACAGCATCTTTCTCCTCTGGGCTGCAGCTTGTCTCAAGCCACTTAGAGATTATGGCTACCCAGAGTAGCAGACTGGGTTTTCTCAGTTCTTTTACATCAGTTCTTGAAATGGGGGAACTGCTAATTTCAGCTGGGTCTGAATATGCATGAATGATGACTGGCGCACTTTTTTCAGTGGGAAGGAGGAGGTTAGGGAAATATGACACAAGCTTTGGAGGGCGTAGCGCTTGCAGGTTGTGTGCTGCTACCCTCATGTCTGTTTTTAGCTCAGTTCAGTGACAGCCCCTTGAGGGAAGGATGGTGCTTACTTTTAAAAAAATTGGAATATTTTTATTTTGCTTCATTTGTTCTTTTTTCTTTGCATTTGAGTGTTTGCCTTTAAAGTTATATGTTTATTTAATTTCCTGACAAAAAAAAATAGTCTTGCCTGCTAAGAGCCCATCTGATAAAACTAGTTTAACCAGAAATTTTCCATATAGATTTTCCTTTAAACAAACAGGATTTTCAACCTTTCTGTAGAGTAAGATAATAATTCCATAATACAACAACAAACTCTATAACATCAAAAAGGAATCTGTGACTTAGCATATTACCAGAAATGAAACCCAATGTGAAGCTGAGAAGGAAAAGACCCAATAGCAGCCTACCAGTACCTAAAGGGGGTCTACAGGAGAGACTCTTTATCAGGGAGTGTAGTGAGAGGACAAGGGGTAAAGGTTATAAGCTGAAAGAGGGTAGATTTACATTAGATATTAGGAAGAAATTTTTTACTATGAGGGTGGTGAGACACTGGAACAGATTGCCCAGGGAATTTGTGGATGCCCCAACCCTGGAGGTGCTCAAGGCCAGGCTGGATGAGGCTTTGAGCAGCCTGGTCCAGTGGAAGGTGTCCCTACCCATGGACATATTTTTTTATTTCTTCATATGAAGAATTCACTGCCTTTACTTGAAGCAGTGTTGAGACCCACAGCTGCCTTGCATGACAGCTTGCCAAACTGTGAGATTGAGTTCTGTATGCCATATTGATATACTATGTGACTGTTTCTCAAGTGATAAAATTGAGGAGTCAGAAAATTAGTGTCTGTTTCAGACTCTTTATTTATCTTACAAGTGTTAAACCAACATATACCTGTCAAATCTTCCAGAATATTTAAGGTTTAGATTTTTGAAAAATCATAACTGCACTGAAGTGCTGAAAGGCTGTTTTATTTTCCTACAAGTGCATGGAAAATGCCAGAGTTCTGAAATTTAAAGTGCTTATTTATGTGCAGTGTTTTTAGTATACATTCCATTAATTTAATGGAATATGTTCTACATACAAGTGATAGCTGAGGTGACTGACATTACCTAGACTCTTAGGGAATGTTAAATCTTGAGAATAAATTAATTTAGGAAGAAAAGAGTGAGTGACTGAAACAGACACTTAGACACTTCAGAAAAGATCATGTGCATAGCAAGTAGTTCAGTTAACATCTAAACTCTGACATATCAGAATTTCTGCACTTGCATCAATTTAAATCAAGCATGATGAAGAAAAGACAGAAATAATGAATTGTTTTTCTTTAAGGAAAGCTGTGAGGGTGTCAGAGCACTAGTGCCACATTACCGATTTAAGCAGGAGTCAGAAGGGAAGTTAAACATCAGCTAAAAACCAAGAGCATTCTTCTGTCTGCAGGTTTGATAACTTACACTAAAAATGTTCAGAAGAGCTCTGAGTCAGTGACAAAGTTCAACAAATGTAATACAATGCATTTAAGAGAACTGGAAAACGCAATGGGTCAGTATTTCTTGTTTGTTTTAAGTGTAAGTACAGGCTGATAGAGGACACTGTAACCCAGTTAGCTCATCATCAGAGCTTGATGACACCACAGGAGACGCAGTCAGGAACGTATGAGAGAATGAACATTTACTTGAGTCAGTCACTATAATTTTGTGAAGAACGGGACCTGTCATAAAAGCATCAGTGATACTGTGTCATGCAGAGATTACAACTCTGCTTGCTGACTGTATTTCTGAATTTCTGTAAGGCACTCGATTCAGTATCACCTGTGTTTGGTGTTTGGAGTTTTGATTTTAACAAGTCCCATGCTGCATCAGTTTGGTGTCCTTACTAAGACTTTTAATTTAACAGACATTCTTAAAAAGACTGTGGGTATTTTCTACATTTCTTAAACTCATTATTAAAATTTCATCTAAATTTCTTTTAATAACAGTGTTTAATATTGAGGTGCCTGGGGCAGAGAAACTGAAGTTTCAGAAACTTTGAGTCTTTCTGTGTTTAATCAACATTTTTGAAAGCCTGAAGCTGCTGGATTATATTTGATATCAAATTGTAATTGAAAAATAAAGGAAAAAATGTTATTTTTTTTTTACTTAAAGCACAATATTTCAATATTATTATGTTAGATAATATCGATATTATCTAACTGATAATAACTATTAGAGATTCTATGGAAATCAATGCTTAAGTTGTGTTTGAAAGTATTTGGATTCTGGTCCACATTTTCTATTACATATCAAGTAAAACAGATATCTTAAGTGAAGACTTATTCAAGATTATCTTCTTTTGGCTGAAAAAACCTTGTATATAGACTTAGATTTCATTGCAAGAATAGTATTTGGATGTGCTTTGTCAAATAGACACTCCTAACATGTATGTTGGCACAAATGGGTGTGTCTGGGAATGGAGGAAAAGCAGTACACAGACTGCCTTTCAGTTATTTGGAAGCAAACACAGGAGCCAGTAGGTGACATTGAGTGCTTGAGTCTTGGTGTTTTCCCACACACTGAACCACTGCTTGTGTGCTTGGATGATAAACTACTCACAAAAACTTTACAAGTTTCCTGTTAGGAGATTTATGTTGAGGTAATAAAAGGGTAACATATTATATATGATGTATTAGCAGGCTGAGACTTGTTAATTTTGTAGTGCGCTGCTCTGTAAATTTTGCTAAAAATCCATAAAACATAGATTAGTGTAAAAAAACAAATTTTCTGAGCATTTCCTGCTGTATGCTAGCATGTTGCAATCTTTTTTCTCATGCATCAAGCAACGTAGAATATTTTTATTAAAGAGCCATGATATGTATGTATAGGTACAGCATAATAAACCATTAGTATAAATTCTTATAAAGGTCTGTCCGATCTGTATTGATTTGTAGGATGGTGACTTTGTCATGCTGCTTAGTCTTCAAGGTGTTACTATTGTAAGAAAAGGGAAAAAACAGATTTCAGGATAGTGTCATGCTTCAGTAATATGTCTGTTATTTCAATGTTTGGTATTCTAAATAGGCTGCATATTGAAAGGTTTTAAGAGTGAATTCAGAAACTTCCTGTGGACCAGCATAGATGCTTAAAAAATCATGGTTCAGAAGAGGAACACTAGGAATATATTAGCAAAGAAAGGCACCAACTCTTGTTAAAACTGAGCGAGAACATCACACCAACATTTGTGTTATAGGGACCTGTTGCATATATCCTTTGCTCATTTAAAAAAAAAAATTGTTTCAACTGCTCTATGTAATGTGCTTCAGAGATTTCTTGAATTTGAAATGTCATCTCTGACAGTCAAACTTCAGAGAGGAAAGATTTATTAAAACCATTTGGGTGAATCACTAAGTAAAATCTCTGATTATGCCCTTGGCAATGCAAGCACAGTTATTTACCTCCTCGTACATTATTTTATTGTTTATATTTAATGTTTAAAAAACTTAACGGAAGTAATTTTGAAAAATAGCAGATGAGTTGGGAAATGTTATCTTGGTTACCCTGAAGAGTAGGCCTTACAACTTGGAGTTTCTAAAGTGAGTTTATGTACTGAAACAGACAGAAAACTCTCCTAAGCTGACCCCGCCTGTCCCAGCTACTCTGAGGGTGGCTTTTCCCAGCTGCCTGCCTACCTCTGTCATGCTTTTTTAAAATCCTTGAGTCAGTCAGAGGGTGAGAGAAAGAAGTGACTCATGAACCTCACCTAATGCACAGCCCCTTTGAGAGGTTATGGCATCCTGGTGTCATCCACAGCCCCTGAGGCTGAGACAAGCAACTTTTGGCTTCTGTTCCCCAAATACTCGTGTTCTTAGATTGGCAAAGGTTTCTCATGAGATGGTGCTGGAAGCTATACAGCTAGTAGACTCAGATGCTGTATGAACATGCATATATTTATCTATTTTCAAACTATGATGTAGTAATGATTTAATTCTAGAATGCAATTCCATTTTGGAACATGAAATACTGAACATTAAATCCAGAAATTCTTTGGAATATGTAGATTCTTTTATGTGGCTTGTGAAACTTCTAGTTTGTAAGGATTTTTTTTTTTTTAGGCTGCAATTAATGCACAAGAAAGAAGAGTGATATATGTATAATTTTTTTAAAAACAAACAAAACTGTTAAAAAGAGTGCCTTGAAAATAATTCTAGGAAGAGTTAGCAGTGAATGTTCTCCTGGAATTCAGTACTAATCACTAAGTTAGGAAAAATTAGATGTCAGTGACTTGCATCTAGATATAACCTATTTGTTCCATCTGTTTGGTAGGAGAGGCTAGCACAATGCACTTCTCTTGGAGCACAATAGGTATTTACAAGCCTGAGGTTTTTTAATTCAGAAAAAATAACATGGGAAGGGTGCCCTGTCTCAACAGGTCTACTGCGTATTGTATTCGGGACCTCAGCTGCTCACTTGACAAAAAGTAATGTATATTTTGCCTTTGATTCCTACACTTGAAAGAGAGTGAAATGAATCCTAGTTCACCTTAAGCATCACCAGAATAACTCTCCAAATAATGCCTGTTATTTCAGAGTAAAGAACCGTGGGATTGTGTACTTAGAGCTTGTGCTCCATCCAGTGCAAATCTCACTAGTGTTGCAAGCCCCTCAACCTCTTTCCTTGGGTAACTGATTTACTGTGTCTTTGCCATAAAAATTTATAGTATCTTCTCTCTTCCACTTATGACGTTATTGGCAAAGAAAATTCACCTGCTCCAAAACTGTGAATTCATCCTTTGCACCTGCATTTGAGGGATTTAATTCCTGCAAGCTGGAAAGCCAATATTAGCTTGGTTACTGTGGTAACAGACTCATTTTCAGCAGCCTGTAATGAATGCTGCTAGAAACAGGGATGCTATTCTTGAATTTTATTTATGTAAATGTGTTTTAAACACCTTTCTTCCCTACCTCGTCTCCTGCTAATAATCTCCAAGTATGAAGGTACTGGTATTTGAGACTTTCTCTTAAAGTTTGTATTTCAGTGAGACTGTTCATTTGGGTGAAGCTAAAGTAAATTCAGATGCTTTTGGAGAATTCTGGCCTATCACCCTAATTAATACTGTACCGAAAGTCTATCCTGAGAACCAGCTGCTTCACTGAAGTTCTGGTCTGCTTCTCTGTTTTACAAAAGCTTTTGTATTAAAAGACCTTATGGCCTCTTGGTTTTTAGCTACATTTTTTTGAGAGGGGGAGAAGGAGCCAGCTCTCTAATGCCTTTAAATCTGGGTGTATATCTCAGTTTAATAATTATGGTGTTAGAGATAGGAACATTGTTCCACAGATTTTTTGTAAAATAATAAGAACTCTTTAAATCTCATCACAAAAACATTGAAAGGATTACTCATCATTCGTAAAGCTGAGGGTAACTTTATGAGATGTTTTTGTTTCCCCCCTCAGTGTTTGGCTCTCTTTGGAATTAAGTTTTCACAAATATATTATTTATGCACATTTTATATGTAGCATACCAAGACTTACCGGCCTGTTCTTCCTTGTCCTGCCCCTTGTCCTGGCTGCTTTTGTTGCATTAAGGGGAGACAGTCTTACTACTTCCCTCCCACCACTGCATGTGATCATCAGATTTTTTATTAAGTTTAGTTATGCCAAAACCTAGAGACAAAATTCTCTAGGCTTAATCACTTTGAAACAAGAAACAAAGGTGTTAATAATCAGAAATAAATATAGTACAAAGCTTAAAACATTGGTTAAACAAAAAAAAACTATAATATTTGCTGACCACTAAGTCTTTCTTACAGACTAACTTATTTTCACTACAGAACAGCTGAATAAGGCCAAAAAAATCAGGATAATTGTCAGTCATAGTTACTTTCCAATATAGGAACAATACTTAAGGGGATTTATACAAAATATTACAGAAAGTTAAGGATGAGAGACTGATGAAGTACTTTGGAGGATGTTCCCTAGCCTGCGACCAGTAGCTTCCCAATGAACTCAGAATGACACAAGCCTGCCCCTCAAGGGAGGGAGTATGGGGCTAATATCACAGTTCACCACAATTACTCGATGTTTAAATAACAAACTTACCAGCAGTGCTAGCAGCACCAGTATTTTTTTCCCTGTCTGCTGTGAAGGGTTCTTACTATAACTTAGAAAGATCTCCCTTTCCTTTAAATATTTGTCCCTAGTATTAGGATGTTGTCCCCCCAGCTGCACCTGGGCTGTGAGAACATATATAAAGAAGATATATATGAATTTGAGCATGGTGGTCTCCAGGGCCATCCCCAGCTCACCTTCTTTCACTGTGGTGTACTTTTCCCAGAGTTTGTATGTACAGTAGGTAGAAGGGACAGAAGCAGCCGTGGCTGTATCACAGCATTTAAACCATATTTATTGTCACAGTATGATACCAAGTAAATTCAGGTTTTCTATTCAGTACAGGGATGCTTTTGTCTCTCTCTCTTGCTAGTCTCCTGGAAATGTCCCAATGTATCTTTTAACCTTTTTTCCCTCTTTCTCCTCCACTCAAGAGTTAATAATGTGTTAATTTTACCAGACACATGGAGGTGATTTAAAGAAAATTGAGTAGCTGTTTTTTTAGTTTGCAATAACTTCCTGTTTTTCAAAGTGCTGCTAGATATTTGTTAGAAACAAGAATCAGACATCGTATTCTGTAATAGGATCTCATTGTTTGTCCTCTGAAATTCTGATTTTTAATTTCCTAACCGAAGGGCAAAGATACTTACCAAATAGACTTTTTCTTGCCTGGGAGGACTTTCAGATAGTTCTAGAGCAGCAAATTGCCAGAAATTCCTCATCTGGGCTGTAGCATGCATGGATTACAGATGCTAAACTGCAGTTATGCTCAGCTTTCTTCCAGAAGGTGATGTTTGCTGGGGACAGGCACACGAGCTCAGTGATGTGGCACGGCTGGCCCTGCAGCACGCTGAGCTCCATGGACACAGAGAATGACCGGTGGTTGCTCCTGTGTCCTTAAAGAACTTTTAAGATACATAGGATAGTGTGTGTGATCCATTTCTTTTTTTTTAAGGCAGAGGAATGTTTGGTATTGGCCTTAGAGGGCCAGCAAAGCTCTGCAGTAGATGGCTGCTGAGAGGAGAGGCCTAACAGGTGTTTCGTGTGCGTATGGAGACCAGCAGAAGAAAACGCATCGGCAGTACCTTCTCTTGGAGGGATCATGAAGAGACACAGGATGAACAGATATCCCTGGCTCCTGCAGGTTTTTGCTGCTTTCTCTGGTTGGACTGTTCGGGACTAAATTTGCTGGCAGACCTCGGCACAAAGCAGCCTTCACCAGGGCGAGCCTCTTGCTCTCACCTTTTCACTGGGCAAGGGGGCAAAGTCCTGCCTGACAGGAGGGCCACAAGCCCCAGCTCCTGTATTTCTGTCATTCCCTTTTCATTTTTTGCTTCTTGACAATGCTGTTGTCCTGCATGGACCATGTAAAGCTGTGACTGGATCAATCACAGGAGGCTGTTTCCCATGGGGTGCCTCAGAGGCCCAGAGATGAAGAGGCTGGAGCAGGGCAGGCTCCGGGGCTGTACTGTTGCTTCTTTGATTGAGGCTTGTTTTGGGTTTCATTCAAAATTTTAGATTTTATGAGGAGACAGTGCACTGTCTAGTCTTGCTCTGTTGCTTCCACAGCCTTGCTGGGCTGCGTTGTATTTCATGTAAAAAGCCAAAAAGCTGCATTTGGTGTTTGATTCCCCAGGCAAGCTATCTGAACGAACACTGAGGCTAGTATCAGAGTCGAATAGATGGTGAAGTTCGTGTTGTAAATTACGCTGTTCTTCTGCTCAAAACAGAGATTTCGATTAGGATGTGAGGGCAATAAGGAGTTGTTTTAATATCCTGAAGTATTTAAAATTTCTAGCAACCTGTAACATGTTGTGTTTCAGGGAGTGTAAATAACTCGGGGGAGATAATAAAAACATTGGTGGTAAATGTGTTTGAAAATTATGAATCTGAATACAATCTTATGTGTAATTATTAGAGGTTACCATGCAATCAATGAGCTCTTGATGAGGAACCAGGATAGTAGAAAGAAGATGAAGATGCTTCTCGTTACCTGTGTACATTGATAGGATATTTATGTATTCTTCTTAGTCGGCTATTTCTATTTCCCTCCTGCTGCCCTTAGGAAAGCACTTCAGAGAACAATTAAAATAATTTGATTTCCCTTTACATGTTGTTTTACTTAAATTTTGCTATAAATTAACTGATTATTTTCAGTATCTGCAACAGTTAGCTATGTTGACTCTGCAGCTAAAGCATAGTCAAACAAAGATCCACAGCTCCTTTTCTTTGAAAGGAGAATGAGGAGAGAGTTTGTGTCTTTGTTAATAAAATAAAAACAGATTATGCTTGTTTCTCATTTCAAATCCCTGAGTCACTATTAGGAATGAAATAGTTCGATAGTACTGGTAATGCTAGTTTTATATGGAGCAAGAGAAAAGTGGATATTTTTGCAGTGGTTTTCTTCTTTGGGTCATTGATAGCAACAGGGCACAAGGTTTGATTTTTTCAGGTTTTTTTTTTTTTCTTGCTTGTTTTTAACTAGTATTGATAGAATCTGCTCAACACTAAAATCCATTTCTCCCACATCACTGCTGAGGATGTCAGGATGACCCCAATCAGAATTTGCCTGAATAAATCTGTGTCTATTACAGTCATGTCTCCAATTGCACTGCTGGCATCTTGTAAATAGACATCCATGTAGACCTCTTTCTGCTTTAACGTTTCTCATTGACATGATTTATTACTAATCGCCCTTGCTTTAAGAAAATGGTCTTGGGTCATTGCATTCACTTCTGGTCACCACTCCTACCAAAGAGAAGAAGCATCAGCACCAAATCCTGCCCGACAGCCTAGGTAGGCATATTTGATATGTGGGGCACTGTAGCATGAGGGCCACCTCCAGTGTTTCGCTGCAAGGTTCCAAGGCACTGGGGCATGCTCACAACTTTTAGATAGAGGTCTGAGAGTAGAAGGAGTAGCCACAGAGGTACTAATGCCATATTGCAAAATCAGTGCATTGTGAAAGCTACAATTAGTTCTGTGTACCAGTAAGAAATAGGCATGATCATCTGCTCACTGCAATGTCCAGGGCCCTCTGTCTCCCATAACATGTGTGTTCTGTCACCCTGGCTGCCAAGCTTTGCCTTCAACTTCCTCTAACAGACACAGAAGTATTTCCCTGTCCTGACAGAGTGAATCATGCAAGCAGCAAGGTTTTGTCATGAAACCTTACTGTGCTATAGCAGCCTGTGGTCGTAATTAATACCAGCACATAGCGAGTTTACAGAAACAGCTGTAATATTTAAATTCAAATAGTGCTTGATTGCAAATTCTTAAGGGAATAAAAAAAGTTGCCAGCTTTCAATATGACCAATTTCTTGTATTTCTTTTATTTTTCTGGTGAAGAATTCCATCACAGTGACACAGACAACAGAGCAGCCATGCTGTTTATTTAAAGAGCCGAGAGCACATATTTGTAAGCAATAAGGGTGAACATCTAAGCTTCAGCAGTAAGGCCTCTACTGCAAACTGACTTGAAAAAAGAGAAATAGTATTGCTTTATGAGTAAGCCTTTTTTCTTTCCAATTCTAAGTTTTCTGGTGATAATGCAGTATGTATTTATAAGGCAGTAATAACTCCCTACTTAATGGCAGGATATACTTGAAGAAAAAGATAATTTAATATTAATGCATTTCCTAATAATCTGTATGCCATAGGGAAATTGAGCCTAGAAATGTGAATGATTGATAAGAGCCTGTTGTATTTTCTCTATCAAATGAGAAAAATGAAATAAGTATGTAAAAGACCCCAAAATGGGACTAATTTAAAAATAGGGTGATTTTGTTAGAAGGCTTTTGCTTCCTCCCTCTGCTGTTTATTTTATTTTAAGATGTGGTCCACAGTTTGCACCCTCATCTCCTGGAACTTGTGCATCTCTTTAAGCCAAATTGTTGTAGAGCACATTTAGTGTTTTGAGTGTTGATTCCAAGCTATATTAATCTTCTAAATTTCTACTATCATGGTAGTTAGTAGAAATTTGTTAGTTTAAGTGGTTTAAAAGTATGCTAACTCAAATCGAATCGGTTCCTGTGAAAATAGTGTGTTTCAAGCACTGTACAATATTTTGATCAGTTTTTGTTGTCTTAGTATGGTTTTGTTGTTGTTTTGTTGTTCCTTGTGCTGTTTTCTGAGAGAATAGAAACATCTGCAGCCAAACGTTCGGGGACAGCTGCAAAGCTTTCTGTATGCAGACCTTCCTCCTGAGCTCATTTCAGGTTGTTTGGATCCTTCTAGGGTTTGCACCAAGTTTTCATTCAATGAGCTGGCCAACTGCACGTATACACAGTGATGTGCATCTCATGTTTGAGTAGTATTACTTGTATGCTTTGTCACAAGTTTGTTTGTATTTGATTATTTCTATCAAGCTGACTTTTCCTGTATTGCCAAAAGCAACACTGATTTTTGCTTCTTTCAGGCTGATTATGGTTATCTAAAGGCAGGTATACAGCAGTTCTGTGTAACACGGTTAGACTTCCTTTGCTTGTTAAAATCGAAGGTCCACCTCAATACTAGGTATTTGGGGAACAGTAAGAACAGGGTGGACAGTTAGGGATGCTTTTTCCAGAAAGTCATTTTCCAGGGACAGGCAGGTTAGGGGCTTCCAGAATCAGAGGCAGTATATTTTGATCTAATTTGACTTAGAATCTTTGCCTGGGAACTGGTCAAATCACATTTGCAGCCTGTTTACACCTTGATTATTCTACAGCATCTAGTGACAAAGAGCTTGACTACTGAATTTTGTTTCTTTCATACCTGGCCTCTCCCAGCTCCATTTAGTGTCATAGTTCTTGTACACTTGCTCTCTTTTTACCTTCTCTATGCCACTTCTGAGTTTACAGAAAACTTTTATGCTCCCCACCCTCAGCAGTGTTGTTGTCAAGGCAGAATCCTAGTTTATGTAACACTTCAAAGTAAAACTTAATTAAAATGCTGAAATTTTTCCAGTATTTTCCAATATTCTTCAACAGACTTTAATCTGAACTTTTGCCCAAAATCCAAAATGCATTATGGAAATGGAAGCAACCAATGGCTGAGTTTGGGTTATTTTTTTTTCCTTTCCTGTACTGTTTGCTGGATCTGAATAATGCTTTTCTTTATTTTCTTTAAAACAAAAAACACAAACACCACCCCATCCCCCTCAAAAAATTAAAACTAGGTATGCATTTTAAGCAGTTCTTCTTAAATTTCATTTTGCCTGCAAAAGGGACTAGATTTTTGATTGCATCATTAGGAAAAAATAGAGGATTTGCTTTCTTTTCATGAGTGTACATATATGTACGAGTGTGCCTGTGTAATAATATTTTTTCAGCAGTTGCTATGGAAAACAGTATTGGGTGGTGAATCATACTTTGATTTTTGTTAAGTAATGCAATTCCTCTTATTTTACAGTAATTTTAATTACAAATATTTGTTGCAAATTAAAATGTTAAGAAGTGGGATGTATGCTTAAGTAGAGTCCAAATACACTTTAAAGGTGATGGTTTTTTGTAGTTTATTGCATGATGTGTCATATTTTTAATGTCACTCTATAAAAGAAAAGATATAGTAGAATCATAAAGTACCAAGTTGGAAGGGATCTCAAGAATCACCTGGTCCCACCTTTCTTGGCAAAAGCATGGTCTAGACAAGATGGTCCAGCACCCTGTCCATCTGAATTTTAAAAGTGTCCAGTGTTGGGGAGTCCACCACTTCCCTGGGGGAGATTATTCCAGTGTCTGATTGTTCTCATTGTGAAAAATTGTCCTCTGGTGTCCCATTGGTATCTCTTCAGGAGTAACTTGCACCCATTAGTCCTCGTCTTTTCCATGTGACTGCTTGTGAAAAAAGGAGTCTCCATCTTCTTTGTAGCCACCCTTTAATACAGGAACATGGTGATAAAGTCTCCCCTAAGCCTTGTGTTCTCCAGGCTGAACAAGCCCAGTTCTCTCAGCCTTTCCTCATATGGCAGGGCTCCCCCATCCTTTGATCATCCTTGATATAAAATTCTTTGCAGTAAAAGCAGTATGTAGGAAGACTTTGGAGGGCTAGTTTCCCTGTTTATAGGACATGACTTAATTTAAATGCATTCTGTTCTGCAGAAGGACTGAATGTTTGGAGGTGAGCTGATGGACATGTGCATCCATCACAGAATAGATAATCATCCAGTTAAGACATTACTGCAATTTTTTGCCATTTTACTATATTTACTCATTGGACCAAAAAGAACGTGATAATCAACATTCACTGGTGGCTAGACACCAAGGTTAAAAACTACTTGTTAANGCAGAGCATGGAAGAATTGCTGATGAGATGCACTTAGATCATTAAGTGAAATATGCAGGAAGTGGGAGAAAGATCCTAATTTCAATTAACATTTCTGAGCAGGAGCCAGAATAGTTTAAATAAAAATAATAATGAGGAATGGGAAGTTGTCTTTTGCAAGTCAGTTTATGGTAAATAAACATTTAAGGCCTCAGCAATTTTTCTTTTTATTCCCCATCAATTCCCTTTAATGATCTTAACATCAAGTCTGATTCATGCAAGCTTTATAAAAAGGACAAAATAAAACAAACCCAAAATCTGCCATAGTCATCTTCACGCCTATTCCTTCTCCTATATATAGCTTTTCTTTATTAAAGTTCTTTCATGAAAACTTTGTAATTTGTACTTGGAATAAGAGATCAGAACTGTTCAGAGAAGGTCATATTCATTTTGGCCTGTTACTCACATATGGTATAAGAAATTCAGTGAGCAATTGGTGGTTATCCAAGTAGGGAATTCAAGTTGTCTTAACACTTGTGACAGAGAAGGTAGGGTAAT